>CM022759.1:7244665-7294665 GCA_012411365.1 Ameiurus melas
ATGTGATGTCATCAGTGTGCGCCTCTGACACCTCCCACTCCCTGCACAGGCATTACTCCATTTCAATTCACTGAATTAAACACTTAAATGTTTTATTTGATGAAAATATTGAATCATTTGTCATTTATATCTGCAGTCAACTGTTAAAGTAAAAATAAAACAGTACCTCACACACACACACACACACACACACACACAGAGAGAGAGAGAGAGAGAGAGAGAGAGAGAGAGAGAGATAACTGTTCACTGATGTGTGTTTCCTCTTCAGGGACATTGAGATCCTCGCTCTCTTTGTGTCCTGCATGTGCCATGATCTGGACCACAGAGGAACAAACAACTCCTTCCAGGTGGCCTCGGTAATAATAATAATAACAATAATAAGGTATATGTAAATGTAACATGGAGGTCAAACCAAAAAAGGATAAATTAAACACTCACACACAGTGATGTCATGGATATTTCTTTATACAGTTTTCTACCGTTTAAGGTTTTACAATTCATTCTAAAACACCCAATATCTCACTATCTTTATAATCCCTTATCATCAGTATTTATTTATGAAAATGGGGCTCTAAAAGTCTTTCTCTGCTTGGGCATCATGAGCATTACCTCAGTATGGTTTTTAAAAATAGTTTATATTAAAGGATAAATATGAAGTACTTTAAGTCTACAGTTTTTCAGGAAACATTTCAAATCCTGTCAAGTTTCAGATGTTGAGGTGAAGTTATAAAATGGCTGTTGTTTTTCAGAAATCTGTTCTGGCAGCTCTTTACAGCTCCGAGGGATCAGTTATGGAGGTACACACACACACACACACACACACAAACACAATATCGATACATATATGCTCAGTTGAAAGTAAACGCTTGAGTGCATCACTGTTGGCATGGCATGATCATTACTGCCCATACCTATTCATTATTTAAGATTATTAAGACTTTAGTTTTTGTCTGGAAGAGTCATTGTTTTTAAATGTTTAGGGCAAATTGTTGTAGTAATTTCCAATATTAAAAAAAATGTCTAAAGATAAAATATACACCTGTATTTATTTTTTTGGTTTGTTGTTTCTTGTTGTTTTTTTAAAGAAGAATATAATTACAGACGAGTATCAAACCAACATACCAGATCATATCATATCATAACTCCGGTTCAGTAATTAGATTGGACGAGCTGTGTTCCAGGAGTCCTTATATTTAGTATAAAGGCACTAGGACTTTTCACTGCGTGTATCACTCTGCATATCTGCATTCACCATGTACAATTCCACTTCCTAGCAACATCGTCAGTAGACATGAAAAACGATACATTTATCATGAATATAACTCAACCATACTGAAATATGAAAGCTCATCAGATAAAGATGAAAAGAAAGAAGGGAAGCCGTTTCCACCGGATGCACTTTATAACCAACAGGCTGTCGAGTAGCTTCTTCAGGATCTCTTTCTGTTAGGGGAGCAAAAATAAACAGAACTTTTGGCCGTATTGTGTCAGAAATGTCACTTACTCTATATTAATTTCTTGCTTGTAGGACTGTTGATGAAATTCACATCGCAGTCGTATCACAGCAGTGCCGATGTTCAGTATAACCCAGTATTCAGTATTCAGTGCTGATCAGTTACTCCCAACGGTACACCAGACAGATCCCTACACTAGATGTTCTGTACTCATTAGGATTTGTAAGATCCCTCTAAGAAAAATCACAAGGTATAAAGAAGAAATGTATTCTACTTTATACTTTTTTGTGTGTGTGAGATTCTGTGAAAGCAGGAATGCCGATAACATTCTCAGACAATTGAAGTTATGAAGTTAAAACCTGCTAAAAACTCTCCTCGCCAAAATTATTAGGAATTTAAATCAGTAAATTTAAATCAATCAATGAAAGCAACTGCAAAAACATGTGGCCTGTTCCAGGCCAGTATTACACTTGGGGTTTAATCTAAACGTGTTTATTTTTATACAGGAACAGTAAAAACATTTTTAAAAATTGTGCATGTCAACCTGCATGTACTGTATATAATTCCTGTTGTAGTAAATATATTTCTCATGACTGAAGTTCTAACTGATTTTAAACTTCCTCTAAAAGTTATAATAATAAATATTTAACCTTATCTTTATATTTATATACACACTGTGTGTGTGTGTGTGTGTGTGTGTGTGTGTGTGTGTGTGTGTGTGTGCGTGGGCCAGCAGTGCTAAGCGTTCATAACTCATGACTCCTTATCATAGTGTAGCCAAAGAGCATGATTCTGTGACTGTAGTGTTTCAGCAGATTGTGTGTGTGTGTGTGTGTGTGTGTGTGTGTGTGTGTGTGTGGCGATACTGCTGTTATTATGTACTGTGTTTTTTCCATACGATGTATGACAACAAACTGCTCCGTTACCCTGAATAAATCTATCAGAACATCTGGAATGTTTACTTTGTGGAAGCAGATAATGATCTGTGTAATTAACACGAACACTGCGTAAGCAACACGTCTAAATGTCCGTGACTGACAGTTTTACTGAATAGCATGACTGAAGGCCCATTTGTGTGAGATTAGAAAGCATGCTGAATTGAAGCTGATGTTTATAATGCTCTGTGTCTTTAAGTTCACATGGAAGATGTTCCACCATGCATACCTTCCGCATACACGTTTTATCTTCAGTGATTTGAGGGTGATGAGTAATTCTGTACAATCTCAGAAATGAGCTGCTGACCTTTTTTTACTCTCGGGCACTAAAGCGTCAGTGCTGGGGTTTAATCTCTTAACCTTCTGGTCATAAGGGCACAACCTCAGCTTGTATGTGTTTGTGATGTGTCAGTTCAAGCAGAGGCAATTATGGTTAAATGTCATGATGAGTCCTGTGGGCCATCTTGTATAGCTAGTGACTGTACAGTTGCAGTAAAAATGATTCGACACACCTGATACTAAACTCATCAAGCGATTTATTCAGGAGACACCCCTAGAGTGTGACCCAAGGCTAGAAATCGTGGACACTCAAATTCTCACAGCACGTAGGCATCACTGTGTAACACTGATTATTCTCAGAGGTTTCGTCCTTGGAGGAAACCCCCAACTTCTCAGCCACCACTGAACAGTCTCCCGTGCAATAGGCCCATAAACGCCAATAGTCTCCCAAGATCCAGCTTAATCTTGCTCAGTGTTGATAGGATTAACCCTATGCATGTTGGGGATAGAAACGCCCTCATCGTAGTAGAATCCTTATAATCCCTAGAAAACTTGTCCACTGCACTGGGGAAAGCACACTTTTCTGAGGTTGAACCTGAGCCCCAGTCTCTTCATGTGGGCGAGAACAACATCTCAATGTTGAATCGCCAGTTTCCTGGATCGTGCTAAAATTAGCCAGTCGTCCATGTTGTTTAGAACACAGATGCCCTGGAGTCACAATGGAGCCAGAGTGACATCCATGCACTTTGTGAAGGTGCGGGGGGATAAAGCTAGCGATATTTCTATGTGTAAATATGTACCTTTTAGATCTATCGCCACAAACCAGTCCTCAAACTGAATCTGTGGAACAATGAGTTTGCCAACAGCATCTTGAACCTGTATGTCCAAAGAGTACAGTTCAGATGACGCAGATCTAAAATTGGCCGCATTCTCCTATTATTTTTTGTGGACCATGAAATAACGGCTGTAAAAACTTCACCCCCTCATGGAACAAGGTACATGTTCTATGTCCCCTTTGTCCAAGAGGGATCTTACTTCCTGCGCTAACGTCAGGCTCTGGTCTGTGCTGACTACTGTGGTGAGCACACCTCTGAACCGCTGGGGTTGAGTTATAAACAGGACCTGGTAACCATTTCTACGGTAGACAGAACCCATGGAGACACATTTGGCAGTAGTTTCCACTCTGCCCGATGGTCTTTTAGTGACGTTAACTATTCCACATTCTATTGGAGGGAAAGCATCAGATTTCCGTTGCCCTGTGACAGCTCGCTGACCAGAGAACACTGAAAACTTGGGGACTGCCTTAGCTAGGGGAGGCCCTACAGTAGCACTGGGTGGCTACCTGCCCTAACAAATTCATGTTCCCAATATGTCCCTCCATGGCCCCTCAGGACCGCTCTTTGCCTGCTTGGCCTTTATGACCATTCTCAGATCAGGCCTAGTAGCAGGCCGCGACTGTGACTGCCCGGTTTAAATCCGCGAGGCTCTAAAACTAAACTTGCTTAGGCTTCCAAGAAGAACGCAAGTTATGAGCCGAGCCGCTTAATGTAGGCGTTACCATGCACAGCCTCTCGAGGCTGCCATCGCATACAAACACTCCTAAACACTTCACCCAGAAAGTGTGCATTATTCCCCGTGATGAAACGGGAGCAAGCCATAACACACTTCCTGAATTCTCTCAATCATATTTTTCTCTCTCGCTCATTCCTTTTTTTTTCTTCTCTTTTTTTTTTTTTAAAGGGATAGAGAAGTTCAGAGATTTTGAGAAAAGACAGCGAGGAAAAGAAGCGTCTTTTTGTTTCTTTACACAAACAACTGACTGTCTTTTCCTTGAAGATAATAAGGCTGGCGGCGTGGTTCACAGGTGCCATATTTATATCATGCGACGCGCTTAACTGCCACATCACCCGATCAAGGCAGGCCTATAAATAGGCATGATTTTACACAAGCTTCAGATACCAGTCACGCGTGAGACGCGCTTCCCATAGTGTTATGCTAAATGCAATGTCGAAATTCCCTTTGAAAGGGAACATATGAAATACCTGAACTGGCTAGGGGTAGAAAACATACGAAATACCTGAATTGGATAAGGGCAGAAAACATATGAAATACATGAACTGGCTAGGGGCAGAAAATTTAGGAAATACCTGAACGGACTAGGGACTGAAAGGGCAGGAAATACCTGGATGGGGCAGAAAAGGAAGCTATCAATGGCTGCAATGGCAGGTTGTGAAAAACCCTTGAGTGACTGTAAAAAGACCTGCAGCAAGACTTGTGTAACAGGCACTGAGGTTTCAGTGAGCACAGTAAGGTGTGTATTAAACGTTTTAAACATATGAAAGGTTCCCAGTCCAGAACTCCAAGACGTTCACCATTACTGACCAAAAGCAAAGAAATGTTGCTCAAAATCATTTAAATAAGCCACAGAAATTTTGGGATTCTGTTATGTGGAGCGATGAAACAAAACTAGAACTTTTCAGCAGGATGCTCACCATGAAGGGGGTGAATAATTTTGAAACTGGAAAAAGCATTATAAGTTTCATTTTCAGTTGAATTTAGGGAAAACACTTGAAGCATTTGTCGTGTTGAACTATTTCGATTGCTTTTGTTTGATTTGTTCATTGCAAACAGCTGAAAGTCTGTACATTTTGACAATAAACCTGATTTATGATGGGGGTTGAATGGTTTTGATTGCAAGTGTATAACTGGAAATAGAATAATAAAAAGTATGTTTCTATTTGAAGTTTTAAACACTGTGTGTTACAGTAAAATATTGAGTGATGAGTGGTGAGGTGGTGTGATGAAGTTTCCTCACCCAATTTACCACCGATTACAGTTTTTTATTTATTAAAACACCACAACTTACTTTTTATATATTTCTATTTACATATAATGCTGGTGAAACAACTTGGTTCCTGTTCTCGCAGCTATAACCAGTCATTCCCTCACTAGCCTATCTCTTTTTTCTTTCAGAGCCGCCGTCACAGAAAAGTAATAACACTTTTTGACCAATCAGGATACAGAATTCACCATTAACAGATTCTCAGAGAATAAAGTAACAAATATTTCCAGGTTAACTGACTTCTGAGAAAAAGAACGAGTTTTTGCTTGAACACTTGAGGACAGATAGAACGTTAAAATTGCATTACGTTAATGGGTCCAGCACTGGCCTTTCCGGATAAGATTGGACAGGGGTGCCTTAGACTGATAACAATGGGCTGGGTGGAACTCTGGCGTCCTCTATTGGACTTCTTTGGGAATAATTTCTCTCTGTGTGTGTGTGTGTGTGTGTGTTTGAACAGAGACATCACTTTGCTCAGGCCATCGCCATCCTGAACACGCAGGGCTGCAACATCTTTGAGAAGTTCTCCAGAAAGGTACACCATATTCTCTAAACAGAGAATTTTATTACACACTGGAGCACAAACTCCAAAACTCACAGATTTTACTTTATCATAAACCAGTACTGCTCTAGATCAGCGGTTCATAACCTTTTTTTTTTTTATGAATGTGAGCCACTTTTACGAATGACATTTTATGACAAGTGTGAAATAATGTCAGTGAAGTGAGTGTTTAATAACTGCGGCGTTGTGTTGTGGTTGTCAGGACTACCAGAGGATGCTGGACCTGATGAGAGACATTATTCTGGCCACTGATTTGGCTCATCACCTGCGCATCTTTAAAGACTTGCAGAAGATGGCAGAAGGTAAAACACACACTTCACTATCAAACAGATCAGGTTTTTATCCTGGATCAATGCTGTGTGTTTCATGTCACACTGATGGGAGGCACACACACACACATATACACACACACACACACAAATACTGTATACAAACACACACACACACACACACACACGCACACATATATACACATGCGCACACACACACATACACACACATACATACATACACACACACACACAGACACTACATCATTACTACATGTTGGATTGAGGATATTCAGCTGTATTTGTGTTAAATTAATTTCAGCTATGCCGTGTAAGATACTAAAATAAATAAGTTTGTAGACATGTTAAACATCTTTTTATAATTATATTGTTAATTATATCAGACACATCGCCGATCCCATACCTGGGATCAGAATCGGGTCAAGACCAGAAAATAAAACCTGGTGGATCAGATATCAGGGAAAACCTGAATGAAACTGAGCCGATCCTGTCACAAATGGGAATTACTGGAATTTAATTTGGATTTTCTTTTGTAAATGTTTACATATAAAGAGACTTGATTGTATTTTTTCGTGTTTTTAAGTGCTAATGATTTTGTGATTTTGATAGAACGCTACTTTAACATTATTTTAAATTTATTCCTGCTGCCATAACATTAATCTGATTTACACTGCCACCTACTGGATGATAAAGATATTGTTAAACCTAATTTAACAGATATCAAAGATAATACTTTAATAATTTATGGGGCAGAAGGAAAATAACATAGATTTTGTGCATGGACTGTAGCACCACCTATGGGCTCATGTGGGCCATTTGTGGTGTGGGAGTTACTCATGGCCTGTAATATCATTATGCCAAATTTCAAAACTTTCTACCATTCAGATCTGGAGTTAATACTAATACTCCTGATGGAGGAATCCTAATAATAATAATAATGATGATGATGATGATGACGATGACGACAATGACAATGTCTTGTAGTTGGGTATAACCCGAAGAACCGGACACACCGCAGCCTGCTGTTGTGCCTACTGATGACCTCTTGTGACCTCTCGGATCAGACCAAGGGCTGGAAGACCACCAGGAAGATCGCTGTGAGAGGATAACCTTTGAACTTTTATACTCTCTTCTTCACTTGGATGCGAAATGAAAGTGATGATGAGGTTAAGTGCAGAAGGTCAGTGTTGGAGGTTTTTCACAGCTCAGCTTTGATACCTATATTCAGTCAGGTTGTCATGCCTCTGTGGGGCTTCACCTGCTAGGCTCTGTGCAGGGATTAGATTCAGCACAGCGGTCGAGTTGTACACGCAGAAGTATCAAATCTTCTTATCTTCTGTTAATCTGATCTCACTGAGCTCCACTGATCAGGTTCACACTCTCAAAGGGATTAATGCTGATGTTCTGCACTGTAACCTTAAAGTAACTGGTGTATTCTTAACATGTACTGTTTTTAAGTACAGGACAAAAATGTATGCCACGAACCAAATTTTAATGCAACAGAAATCTATTCCGAGTCAATAGCAGTCAAAATGTCAGTTATATTTATTATTTAGTTTTTCACATTCTCTTTCTGTCCTCTAGGAGCTGATCTACAAAGAGTTTTTCTCTCAGGGTGATCTGGTATGTTTGTGTATGCATTCATGTATATTCTCTTTTACTGTGTGTGTGTGTGAGAGAGAGAGAGATGGGGGGGTTGTGGGGGGAGTAATGAAACTTTGATGAAGAAAAAAATCAACGAAGCACATAAACTTGACTTGTAATTATTATTATTATTATTATTATTATTATTATTATTATTATTGTACTGTTGTGTAATGAACACTTTGTGTGTGTGTGTGTGTGTGGTGTGTGTGAGAAGGCGATGGGGAACAGGCCCAGTGAGATGATGGACAGGGAGAAGGCGTACATCCCTGAGTTACAGATCAGCTTTATGGAACACATCGCAATGCCCATCTACAAGTGCGTTAAACACGTGATTTATTGATAAATATTCAGCTCAGGGGTCCTGGTTAAGGGTTCTAGCTTTCTGACTGTGTCCTACCTGAAACCTAAAGGGAAACCCTCTTTATTACAAATTTTGTAGTAGTAATAATAATAATAATAATAATAATAGTAACAGCATAAACATTGGTTATATTTCTGTTATATACTACTCTACTTAAACATGAACTAAAACGGTTTCTGAATACTGAAATAATTACCGTATTGAGACAAACAGTAAAACAACAAAAATGAAACCAAATCATTAATTTAATGAAATTATTTAGCAGTTAAATTTGAATCGAATTTGTTGTGTAATGTTCTAAAGAAGTGAAGTGGTAGATTGTTCCTGTAGAAGCTGCTACAGCTCTTCTGTCTGTCTTCTAAAACCCTGATGAAAACGATATTTATTTTATTAGAGTAAAATGTCATTTAATTGAAGGATCAAGTTCTCTACTAATTTTAGTCAACTGACAGAGACATATTGATCATTTTAGCCAACTGACAGAGACTTATTGATCATTTTAGCCAACTGACAGACATATTGATCATTTTAGCCAACTGACAGAGACATATTTTTGCACCTATCTTTACAAAGAGTGCCAATACTAATCTAGAGCGTAACTTTGTATACAATGTAAAATTGCTTAGTGCTAATATGATGAACGTTGATTGGTCTGTGCTTGCCCTGCCCCCTGTGTCTGATAGGCTGCTCCATGAGATTTTCCCGCGTGCATTAGAACTCTACGAGCGTGTGGCAGCAAATCGCGAGCAGTGGACCAAAGTTTCACACAAGTTCACCATCCGCGGTTTACCCAGCAACAACTCGCTGGACTTCCTGGATGAGGAGTATGAGCTGATGCAGGCACAGGGGGCGTTCGGGGACGACGGTCACCGCATGAATGGCTGCCTGGACGACGAGTGCAGCAAGACGGACCAATGAAACTCCTCAAAATGCAACGTTTTCACTCTGAAACAGGTAGACCTTACGCCATTGTGTCATCTCCGGGAGGACGGCATCGTAGACGGAACAAACCGGGATGTGGTTGGACGACAGTCGAGACACTGGAGTTCCGTGGGCGGAGCTGATATGCTGCAGATAATGATGTCATTTCCTGCCATTCGAACCATTTGCGCAAGCAGAACACTTCACTTGTGGTGGGGCCGGGGGCGGAGCCTCATGTTTTCGTGTCGAATATTTCAGATATGTTCTTTAATTATTTACTTAACGTTTTGATAGCTGAACAAAGTCTGAGTGTTTGATTTTATATATATTTCTGTCCTGCTGTAAACATTATAAACGCCATCCAAATGTATAGAAGTGACGTTTAGTTGATGAAACAGTTTACGGAAACTGTTTCTTTGAGTAAGCATCGCTATAGAAATGTCGTCATCGCAAGCTAGATCTTTCATTTCACACGCAGAATGAGTGAACAGGGATTTTTATTTTACTGTAAAGACAATCAAACCGTCCTTCACATCTGTTTTCCCATCGTCATAAGTGCGACTGCCCCTGATGAGAGAACACTCGAGATGAGGTAAGATTTTACTGAACGTCAACAATACACACACACACACACACGTTAGTACAACATTCATGCTAGTACCTTAAAGCTCATGTTTATCCCAGATGTTCAAATATTTTTCCTAAAAGGCTGCTGAAACTTTGCCCTTAGTCCCTCTCACATCCTGTCACATGACTCAGCCTCAGTTCAGGTAAGCCAAAAAAGAAAAATAAATCTGCGCTCATTTCCCAGACCGAAATCCCCTCCCACCATCTCCTGCTGGAACCGAGTGCATTATGGCTGAGTTTATGGGATAAGAAATTTAACTATTTAATGTTTATCATCATGATAGATCCAAAGACGTATATAAGGATGAATTTAAGGCCACTTCAGTACAAATCTCCTGACTTCTGAGAATGTCGTACCAGCGGCGTTCCCACTTCTTTTTGTAAGAAAATTTTAAGGGCTACTGCGCCCTCTGAGGCACGTGAAGAGGTTTATTTCTCAGGCGGAAAACAGAATTATGTATAAATATGGATTTGCCTTATCACGTATATGTGTTGCCTTCTTGAGTAGAGTTAAACTAATATACACACACACAGTTTTAAAGCTATACAGCTCAGAGTGTGCAGGCGTGTTAACACAGGTGTGAAAGTCAAACCCAAGGCTAAATCCGACTCTGCTAGTAGGCTAACTGGTGTAAAGTAAATCTCTAATCCAATCAGTGTAAACGAACTAATTATTAATGTTTCCTATAAATAATGTTCGAAATATATAGGGCTAATTTCATTTCTTCATACATGAATATATTTTCAGTGAGTGCTTTTTCCCAGTCATGGTCACCGTGGATCCCAGATTAATGGATTCATTCCAGATGTTTTCACAAGGGCTATACAGATGGGAATAGTTTTATATGGGAAGGCTGGGTGATGTAATAATTATCAGAGCTTCTCTGTGATTTTAATCCCGTGTGAACTGGTCATGTCAGTTATTTTTCCGGACTTTTTTCCCGGACTGTGCCGGTCGTCCCGTACGAATTGACCGACACACAGATTCAGGTATAACTTGATTGTTAATAAATAAGAGTAAGATGGTCATTTATCCAAACACAATCAAAGAGTAATTAAATATAAAAATAAATAAAAATGAATTCAGTCTAAAAAGCAGCATAAAAATTTTAACAAACAACAACAAAAAAAACAGTAAAAAAAAAAAAAAATAGAATGAAATCTTTTTGATTGTCCAGATCATTTAGTTGCAGACTCATGAGATTAAAAACAATGACAGGGTGCCAAGACTTTCTCACCTGCGCGAACATGGCCTCAGCTTTCCACACGTGATGTACTACTGAAAGCCAGTCGTATGAATGAATTTCCGTACACGAGCCAAATTTCTTATAACATGAAAAGAAATCTGTATAAAGAGGTAATGGTGAGTTTTATTCTAACTCCAGCTCGTTCTGTTAAACACGACATCAACACTGACTCGGATTTTTATTCCTCCATGCTGTAGTTTAATATGATCACAGCTTCAGCTCTCATGTGCAATATGTCGTTCCTGTAACGTGTAAATAACCACATGTGCTTTTTAAATTATTCCTTTTTACAACATACTGAACATATTGTCTGGTATTTCTTCGTATCTGAAGGTGGAAATGATTTTTTTTTCCCTTTTCTGTTTGTTTGTTTTTTTGCTTTCCCCCCCTCACTAACAGATGAAAGTTTCTCTCGTGCCATCCCCGTCACTTTGGAAAAACACGACGAACTTTACTGTAAATATGAACTTAAAGAAATGTTTCTCTATTCTATGTAATTAACAGATGTTTAAAAAAGCGAGTTATTTTATCTATTTAAAACGGAGCGTGTGTAACGACAGTATTGGTGGTCTTTCTTCACTATCAGTGTTTTTTCTTAGATTTAGTGGCCTTCATAAACATTTCTGCATCATTCAGATTTCAAATATTAAATAGGTATAAATAAATAAAATAAAAAAGGTCTAAAACATGAGATTTATATTAGAAGTGTAACTTTTCGGCTGCTCACGACGGGAAAAAATTAAACAATTACAAAAAATAATACAAGACTAGCTTCACCTTTAGCATGGGTTTGAAAAGAAATCAATCGTTTGATCAACATTTCACCTCCAGTTAGTCCCAATAAATGCTTAATAATAAAGAAAAGGATCACAGTGATGAATTAAGCGTTGTTGTGGGATTACAGTGGCGCTGGTGGTTCTGTTTTATCTCTATTCTGTACTGACGTGTTGGTTTTGCTGGTCGTGGCCTCGAGTGAACACTGTGTACATGTACAATGTACAGCTTGGACTGTGTCTTTAAAAAGACATTTCCTGTCTCTGGAACAGAGAAAAGGCCAGTTACATCCGAAATATATGAATATAAAAAAAATTGCAGTGAAATTTTATTCAAATAAATTTCCTAAAATGGCTCAAATGTGTTTTTTATTCAAATTCTATAAAGTAGTGCAAAAAAACCCAAAAAATGATTACGCCAAAAATAAATACTTTATTTAAAACGTTTAAGGCATAAAATACTCTGAAAAACAAATCTCACACACCTTAAGCCTCAAACAGCAGGAAGTTTAAAAACAAACAAAAACAAAAACACACAAACATCCTTTACAACTTCATCAGGAATATGTGTTGTTTTTTTTGAGGAATGTTTAGATTAAGTTTAAGATTGAAGGACAAACAAACTTCCAAAGTTCACTTCAAACCTGCTCAACCTTTGACTAAAACGTATTTCAGATGTTGGTCCTGCAGATGTTTTCTTACAATGCACCATCTTCTAATTAAAAAAAGTAATTAAAACAGAAGTATAACAATTTATCTGTCCTAAACACAGAGCAGATACCCCAAGTTAACGCATCACTCTTAACGCATCACTCTTTGTACACAGGGGTGCCACCATCGCGAACACGGCCACTAACACCAACATCCGAGTAGGCCGAGAGAAACTAAATGGAAGTTTATTAGGTGTTTTACCTCCGCACGGGATGGCTCCATGCTAAACAGCAGAAATGATCAGATGTATTTCGTTTGAACTGGTATTTAATCACAGTCTGCACCAATGTGTGTATTTGTGAAGTGTTAAAGCTTACTTGATAAACTTATCATACTGGAGAGCGTTGGCGTAACATCAAGGCAAACGGTCTGTAAAACTGTACTTGAGTAATTACTAAAGTTGTATTTTTTTTCCCTTAAAGATTTCTGCTGGCTCACCAGACCAGAGTGCATGGATTTACAGGTTAGAGCTCACTTCAGTACAGTCCTGATGAGGAAGCACACGTGTTTTCATGGCCCACAAACATTATCCATGTTTGTTCTGACCGGTTTTAGCTCGGAAAAAAAAATCATTAAAAGCCTTGTTTTCAGGCATCTTCTGTATCGCAAGGTCAAAGACCGTAAATGTTGGCACCCCTGGGTATGGAATGTAACGGTCATTTCTGTGCTCAAACTCTGTGTGGAGATTTAATCATAATTCTCTTTCACTGTAAGGATAATACTGAACATTATTTTGATCCAATCTTTTCATGATGGCGATGTGTTTGGATAAAGTGTCTCTCCTTTTTGAGTCTTTTTATCCAAACCATTTCAACTGGAAGAGCAAACCGCTGTGCTGTATTCTCGTCTCGGGTTTATACATGAAGGATTGTTAATGTGGTTAAAGGTGAACACTGAATATCGATCTGTTCTTCAACAACACACACACACACACACACACACACACACACACACACACACACACACACACACACACAGCTTGCCTGCAGTACAGATTTACTCTCATTAAAATTCACTTGCAGTATGATCTGGAGTGGGTTAATAATTTTATCCGTAAAAATGACATATACACGTATTTGAATCTGTTACCAAACACTAAAAGTATTTTTACTCAGGTGATATGAGTTAGAGGAGAAATCCAGCTTAAGGCCTGCGTGGTACAAAAAACATCTTAATAAATTCATAAAAACATCAGGAAAAAAAAGCACCATTTTTGTGGTAAAGAAAAAGAGAAATAAACGATGCACTGTAATGATTAAACAACGTTCTGACTGCTGGAGAGTAGCGCGGGTTAACTCATAATAATACAATTAATTTTTTTTTATGTATTAGCTGCTAAACCAATATTCACATTAAATTACAACCTTGCTTCTTAAACACGTCTGACTTGTTCTTTTATTACAGTGGTGGAAATTCACTATGCTATCCCTATGAATAATTCAAAATATAATAGAAATAGTTTCTATTCGTGGAAAATCCAGAAACTGAAAAAAAATATATATATTTCTTGCTTGAATAAACAGCTTAATATTTGATGTTCTGCATTTGAACATCTGTGAACATGTGCTGCACTGCTCTAATTATGAACAATGATGACCTTTTTTCTTTATTTAAGAGAACACTAAAATTCTGAGGTACAGGAAAAAAGTTCTGACCCTTAGAATGTCCAGGTATTATACTGTTTATTACCCGAACACCTGACATTGGCTGAGTTATTACGCAGTTCTCTTATATTATGATCTTTATCGATTTCTCAGTCTTCTTTAAAATCTGTGGAGTTTTACAGTTTAATAATGCAGCATGTCCCACAAGTCCAGCATCACAGGCTTAATGTATTTATGGGGTTTTTCCTATCTTTACAGATATATCAGATTAATAATTATAATAATAATAATAAAAGCTTTTGTGTTGATGTTTGTAATTCTTCCTCCTCTGACGCGGGTCTTGTGGTACACTCTGTACTAGCGTGTTTGACAAAAAACATTTGACAAAACAATTCCTGAGCGTGAACCCAGATTTCCAGATGATTAGAACTTCCCTGTGTGGATCAGGACCACTGACCTGAGCTTGTTTCTCCTCCTGATTCCTGGTGAGGTGTGTGTGAGTGTGTGAAGTTTGTGTGTGAGTGTCAGTACTCCCAGTGGTGTTGGTCTGTGCACAATGAGGTCTGCAGTGTGCGCATGTCCTTGAGCAGACGCAGACTGTCCTTACTGCGCTGTCCTGGTCTGGACTTGAGCTTCAGTGCAGACGTGACCTTCAGCTCACCTTCACGCTGACGAGACCGCTTCTTCAACTTCTCCACCTGTCAGACACGCAAACATAGGGTCCGCTAACACACACAATCCCACATTGACGAGCCACTCGGAAACGCCGCCGTCGCAAACACCACACCCTTCCAAAACTTTTACAAACGTTCTTCGTATTTGAGAAATAAGAAATAATTTGAGAGCAAATCCCACCACTGATTAAGGATTTCTGACCTGTTTTTTTTCATTGCTCCACGTACGCAATTTTTCTTCACAATCCCAGAATCCAGAACAGGAACCTTATTGTTAAGAACACGTAGCCAATTTTATATCCCAGTTACACCTCTGCTGAGCAGGAACTAGTGGGTAGAGCTATGAAGCAGCACTGATGACTGCTGATTGGTCGATTGCAATCGTGGAGCTGGAAACCGCCACAGGAGTGTGTGATCAGTGATATGTGTGAACGCAGGAAATAAAGTCCTGATGGGAACCGTTGTCACAGTTAAGTGTCTTTTTAATGTGAAGTGTGACATAAAAGAACTCTGAAGTACACTATAATCAATCGTCCCGCTTTAGAACGATTGCACTATTTGCTTTAAATTTTGAGATTACTATTTCTGCACAACATAACAACCCCTTCAGCAGAGTGAACGTTCATGTGTTTGGCGATATGAAATGCCGCCAGTCAGTCATTTCTCTCTCGCGGGGATGTTCCTGTCGTATGGAACAACGCTGGGAAACGTGAACCAGTTCCTGATCTCTGAACTGAAATGTCCACCTGTCTTTGCTACGAGGGTTTTTTTCCCGTTGTATTGGTTTAAAAGTTTAAATAGCATTTATAGATTTATTATTTATGTATGTAAATAACTTTATTCGTATGTAAAGATGTACAATCACGATTAGAATGTTTCGAAAATGGAATTAAAACATGGACTGGAACTAACTGTGAATGTCACCCAGCACTACATGCAAACTAGCTATCGATGAGATTTATTTAGAAATGTTATTCGTGGACAGAAACGAGACGGGCTGATCGATGCAGAGACCGGCTCCGTCTCAGAGAGAACCGTGTCAGTTTAAATGAAATGTGTTATTGTTGTGAGGAGTGATGACGGTGAGGTGTAGAGAGTGAGGATGAATCTGACCTGAGCCTGATGTCGTCGCACTTTAGCGATCTGTTCTCCTTTTCCCTCCATCTTCTTCACCAGGTTCTCCATCTCTCGTTCCAAATCCTGCCTCA
Organism: Ameiurus melas; assembly: GCA_012411365.1. Classification (NCBI taxonomy): domain Eukaryota; kingdom Metazoa; phylum Chordata; class Actinopteri; order Siluriformes; family Ictaluridae; genus Ameiurus; species Ameiurus melas. Next base: position 7,260,801 of record CM022759.1, read on the forward strand.
GTCTGTCAGAACGACACGCCTGGGCCTGCTTCCCCAACTCCTGGTGCTCGCTTTCATACATACACACACACCACTGTTACAAGCATATATATACTTCAATGTAATATTTCAATGAATTTATATACACACCCCTGAAACTAGGTCTGTAGTAAGTTAAGATGAGACTGAATCTGAAAAGTGTACACTCACAAGCTGATGTGTGCGAATTCGTCCTGTAGAGCCTGCAGCAGCTCTGAAAGCTCCTCACTACAGGACGAGGAGGAGGAGGAGAGGGAGGAGGAGCTACGGCATGATCGATGCTCTGAAGCCTCTTTCCCATTGGTCAGGGGCGTGGCTCGTAGCACACGCTCGTTACACAGGTGATGGTTGTGTTGTTTCAGGAGGTGGAGGACGTGCTGCACGTTAGCGCGGACAGAGTGACTTGTCCCTGTGGACTAGAGAGAGAGAGAGAGAGAGACCGTGACAGGGTGAGAGAGAGAAAGAGTGAGAGAGAGAGAGAGAGAGAGAGAGAGAGAGAGAGAGAGAGAGTGAGAGAGACGGCAATGGAGACAAACAGAGGGCAATACAGATGGACAGCATAAGAGAGAGAGAAAGAGACAGGCAGAGATGGAGACGGCATAAAAGAGAGACAGAAACAGCAAGACAGATAGAGTTTATAATGAATAAAGTTTATAACTGAACTGTTATTATTGTTCTTAGTGTTATGGTGAATAAAGTATAAGTGTTTATAACAGAGCTAAACACCAAACACTGTGTACCTGTATTTCCCTCTTATCTCACAGGTACAACGGAAGATTCCGGTTTATTAGAAAACGGTAAGAGAGAAATCTGGGAAGATTTTACACCTCACACAGGACAAATATGTGTGGATTAAACTGGTGCGACTCTAGTCTAGGGGTGTGTGTGTGTGTGTGTGTGTGTGTCTGTTGTAAGCATACCGTTCCAGCCACAAACGGCACGTCCCCCAGACTCAGTCTGTAGTGTGGCTGTGTGTGAGAATCTCTCTGCTGCAAAGGTTTCTGGGAAAAAGAAAGTGAAACAACAGTAACAATCACTTGGAGTTATAGAACTGAATAAATCTACCATATTCCAGGAGCAGTACAGTACAGGATACGTGTCATCGGCAGATCCCACCCCCACCCTGCCCACACCACCAAACACCATTCATGTAATGCCTGAGCTTCCTAATTCTCTGATTATCAGCCTTAAAGCAGCACTGATGAAGATTTTCTGAGTTTATCACCTTGGGTGTGAGTTTTTTCTTTGTGCTCTTGGAGGAGTGATGTGGGCGGGTTGACACGGACTCGATCAGAACACGATTGGCCTCGAGGCCTGTCTGTAACTGAAGAGCAGTCAATCAGATGAAGGCAACAGAGCTGGACAGATGGAAGGATGTGTGGAGAGACAGCAGTAGCGGAGTAAAACCTGAGCAGATTTATCCTGTATGAGTTTCCTGTGATGTTCCTCCTCCTGCAGTTTACACTCCAGCTCTCGGATTTTGGCCTCAGCGTTGATCTGAGTGTGTGTCAGTCTCCTGTACTCCTGCTCCAGCTTCTCCAGCTTCTCACACACATCCCTCGAGCCGCGCACACGCTCCTGTGAACAGTCACAAACTCTCACGATGCTCATAGACATGCACACGCACGACGCACACGCACGACACACACGCACGACACACACGCACGACACACACGCACGACACACACGCACGACACACACACGCACGCACGCACGCAGACACGCACGACACACACGCACGCAGACACGCACGACACACACGCACGCCTGGTGCACTCCACCTGGTGATTGAGGACGGCTGTTCGGTCAGACTCTGTGCTCCTCACCGTCCTCTTCATCAAGTCCAGCTGCTTCTCTAACAGAGTGCACTTCAGCTCAGCTGCTGCTAACTGAGAGGCCACCTCTATACAAACACACACACACACACACACACACACACAAATGAGTTAGAAGAGAAGACGACCAAAAAATAGAAATGTAATGAATACATTAGATAGATTTTTGCTTTGTTTTTTAATGCCTGCTCTATGGGGACCACATACACACCAACCACACCCACCCCGACATCACTCGTCCCAACCACACCCACCACACTCATCCCGACCACACCCATCCCGACCAGACTCATCCCAACCACACCCATCACACTCACCCTGACCACACTCGCCACACCCATCCCGACCACACCCACCACACAACACACCACACCCATCCTGACCACTCCCACCACCCCAACCCTGACCCACAACCACCTCAACCTTTCCCAGCACACTCATCCCGACCACACACACGCCCTGTTTTCACTGTGTCCCCCATGTGTGATATGTAGATCAGTAGGCCTTCAGGGTCCTACCCTGTTTCCTGGGTCCATGAGAGTCCCTTTTTTCGTGTGGTTCTCTCTCTGGAATGTTCCTTGTGCGAGGATTCTCCCCCGAGAGCTTCCTCAGGTTCCGCTCTGATCGTAATCTCTCCAATTCCAACCTGTGCATCTTCTCCTGTAGGTTCTGCAGAGCAGAGAGGATCGCTACACACACACACACACACACACACACACACACACACTATTATATTGCTTTATATTACATTATATTGTATTATATACAATTTAATAAAACTTAAAGTAATAGAAATTATTACAAAATATATTTTATTCCATTTATATACAATACTGTGCAAAAATTGTGGCTACCCTATTTTTTTTGTACAAACTTTGTTATAGATTTTTATTTGATGATTTCGACATTATCGAGTCAGTACAAAAACATTACCCAAAACGATTCCCAAATATTAGTTTTCCAGCACAAAATAAAATGTTACAGAAAAATGTTTGCCTGTCAGTAAAGAAAGCAGAGTATTACATAAAAGACACTTTTCACACAACACACACACAATGAAGACTGCTGCATGTTCAATAACACTTATAGCTCACTTCATCATAAAACTACACACACTGTACCGAGACTATTCAAATAAACTGTTTACTGCTCTTCACAGTAGATATAACAGACCTTATAACACAGCGTCACTCTGTATAAAGTGATTATAACTATAAAATATTAATATACTACTGTTTATATTACTACATATACACACACAATATTAAACTTACACAACATTCTAGTAATTATATTAATGTAAATATTAACGATCTGTATTTTTATATTTGTTCTATTATATGACAAAATTATCAGTTTAAGAATATAATATGATTCATTACAATACTGTGTGTATGAGTGTGTATATACTGTGTGTGTATACTGTGTGTATGAGTGTGTATACTGTGTGTATGAGTGTGTGTGTGTGAGAGAGTGTGTATACTGTGTATGTATACTGTGCGTATGAGTGTGTGTATACTGTGTGTGTGTGTGTGTGTGTGAGTGTCTATACTGTGTATGTATACTGTGTGTATGAGTGTGTATATACAGTGTGTGTGTATACTGTGTGTATACTGTGTGTGTGTGTGTGTGTGTGTATAGTGTGTGTATACTGTGTGTGTGTATAATGTGTGTGTACGGTGTGTGTATACGGTGTGTATGAGTGTGTATAATGTGTGTGTGTGTACTGTGTATGTGTACTGTGTGTATATACTGTGTGTGTGTGTGTGTATACTGTGTGTGTATACTTTGTGTGTACTGTGTGTGTGTGTGTGTATACTGTGTGTGTGTATGAGTGTGTATACTGGTGTATGAGTGTGTATATACTGTGTGTGTGTATACTGTGTGTGTGTGTGAGTGTGTATACTGTGTATGTATACTGTGTGTATGAGTGTGTATATACAGTGTGTGTGTATACTGTGTGTGTATACTGTGTGTGTATACAGTGTGTGTATACTGTGTATGAGTGTGTATACTGTGTGTGTGTGTGTGTGTGTGTGTGTGTGTGTGTATACTGTGTGTGTATACTTTGTGTGTACTGTGTGTGTGTGTGTATGCTGTGTGTGTATACTGTGTGTGTGTGTGTATATACTGTGTGTGTGTATACTGTGTGTGTGTGAGAGTGTGTATACTGTGTATGTATACTGTGTGTGTGTGTGTGTATACTGTGTGTGTGTGTGTGTATACTGTGTGTGTGTGTATACTTTGTGTGTGTATACTGTGTATGAGTGTGTATACTGTGTGTGTATACTGTGTGTGTGTGTGTGTGTATACTGTGTGTGTGTGTGTGTATACTGTGTGTGTGTATAGTGTGTGTGTGTACGGTGTGTGTGTATACGGTGTGTATGAGTGTGTATACTGTGTGTGTGAGTGTGTATATACTGTGTGTGTATACTGTGTGTGTGTATGAGTGTGTATACTGTTTGTGTGTGTGTGTGTGTGTATACTGTGTGTATGAGTGTGTATACTGTGTATGTATACTGTGTGTATGAGTGTGTATATACTGTGTGTGTGTGTATATAGTGTGTGTATACTGTGTGTATGAGTGTGTATACTGTGTGTGTGTATGAGTGTGTATACTGTGTGTGTATACTAGGGGTGTGTGTATGAGTGTGTATACTGTGTGTGTGTGTGTGTGTGTGAGTGTGTATACTGTGTGTATACTGTGTGTGTGTGAGTGTGTATACTGTGTGTGTGTATACTGTGTGTGTGTATGAGTGTGTATACTGTGTATGTATACTGTGTGTATGAGTGCATATACTGTGTGTGTATACTGTGTGTGTGTGTGTGTATATATGAGTGTGTATACTGTGTGTATATACTGTGTGTATGAGTGTGTATAAGTGTGTATACTGTGTGTGTATGAGTGTGTATACTGTGTGCGTAAACTGTGTGTGTGTGTATATACAGTGTGTGTGTGTATACGGTGTGTGTGTATATACAGTGTGTATGAGTGTGTATACTGTGTGTGTGTGTATACTGTGTGTGTGTATACTGTGTGTGTGTATACTGTGTGTGTGTGTATACTGTGTGTGTATACTGTGTGTGTGAGTGTGTATATACTGTGTGTATACAGTGCCTTGCGAAAGTATTCGGCCCCCTTGAACTTTTCAACCTTTTGCCACATTTCAGGCTTCAAACATAAAGATATACAATTTTTATTTTTTGTGAAGAATCACCAACAAGTGGGACACAATTGTGAAGTGGAATGAAATCTCTTGGATATTTTAAACTTTTTTAGCAAATAAAGAACTGAAAAGTGGTGCGTGTAAAATTATTCGCCCTCTTTACTTTCAGTGCAGCAAACTCACTCCAGAAGTTCAGCGAGGATCTCTGAATGATCCAAAGTTGGTCTAAATGACTGATGGTGATAAATAGAATCCACCTGTGTGTAATCAAGTCTCTGTATAAATGCACCTGCTCTGTGATAGTCTCAGGGTTCTGTTGAAAGCGCAGAGAGCATCATGAAGACCAAGGAACACACCAGGCAGGTCCGTAATACTGTTGTGGAGAAGTTTAAAGCCGGATTTGGATACAAAAAGATTTCCCAAGCTTTAAACATCCCAAGGAGCACTGTGCAAGCGATCATTTTGAAATGGAAGGAGTATCAGACCACTGCAAATCTACCAAGACCTGGCCTGCACTTTCAACAGAACCCTGAGACTATGCAGAAATGCAGGTGCATTTATACAGAGACTTGATTACACACAGGTGGATTCTATTTATATAGATTATATTTATACAGTATACACACTCATACACACTGTATATACACACACACCGTATACACACCGTATACACACACACACAGTATACACACTGTATATACACACACACACACACTGTATATACACACACACACACACAGTTTACACACACACAGTATACACACTCATACAAAAAAAATTTAAATTTTATATCTTTATGTTTGAAGCCTGAAATGTGGCAAAAGGTTGAAAAGTTCAAGGGGGCCGAATACTTTCGCAAAGCAATGTATACACACAGTATACACACACACAGTATATACACACCCACACACACAGTATACAAACACACACAGTATACACACACACACACAGTATACACACTCATACACACTGTATATACACACACACCGTATACACACCGTATACACACACACAGTATACACACACACACACCGTATACACACAGTATACACACACACACTGTATATACACACACACAGTTTACACACACACACACACACACACACAGTATACACACTCATACACAAAAAAATTTAATTTTATATCTTTATGTTTGAAGCCTGAAATGTGGCAAAAGGTTGAAAAGTTCAAGGGGGCCAAATACTTTCGCAAGGCACTGTATATACTGCGAGTGTATATATTGCGTGTGTATACTGTGTGTATATGTGTATACTGTGTGTGTATGTTGTCACGCTGGACGTGAGTCCGGCAGGTATGACAGGCGAAACGCTCCTTCCCCGACTGCCGCACCGGCACAAAGCGGACAGCTTCGTGCCGGACCCCATACCTGCCGGAAGGGCTGTCATGGCGGGGCGGAGCCGCCAGCGCCGCAGCGCCCGGTGATTGGAGAGGCAGACGGAAGAATTCCACCACTCCGACACCGGAAGAAGAGGATAAAAGGATGCCCTTCCGCTGATGCGGGTTTGAGTACCAACTCACCGACACTGCACCCGTCCGTGAAGCTCATACAAGGTATTCCATCCGCTAACGCGGATCCCAGGTTAATATTAACCTCTCTCCCTCTTTTTCCACAAAGGCACGGACGAGGACGACCACGGCTGAAGCCACACGACGCTAACAGACGGCACGGGAATCTCTCGGCCTCTTCTGGGAACCGCCGACACGCCCCGCCCGAGAACGTCGCCACGTCAGCCCTGCCTCCGCCGACTTCCCCACACCCACACACACACACACATCTCTCTACCCTGCCAACCGGGCCAGGTGAGAACTGAAAAGGAGAATAAAAGTTAAAACCCTTGCTTCACGCTGACCAGCTCTCCGGGTCTCTGTGCGCCGCTGTCCCCCGGGCTAATTCCCTTACACTGGTGGAGGATGCAGGCAGCACAGACCCTCCCATAGCGAAGAAAAAGAGAGAAAAAAAAAAGAGGACAAAAAAAAAAAAAAAAAAAATGAAACAAATCATAACACACTTACTGGAGGCCAGCGTCCAGCAACAGACCATCACCCAGCAAATCGCCCAAAGCCTCCAGGCCATGACCCAAATGCTAGTGGAACTACAGGTTCTGACCCCCGCGGCCTCCACACCCCTCCCGGACCCAGGACATGAGCTTTGCCGTCTGCTGCCCCCCCCTCTCTCCCGAAGAAGATCTTGTGGCCTATTTCGAGACCTTTGAGAACATTGCCCGCCGGGAGGGGTGGGACAGGGATGAGTGGCCCCGCGCCATTGGACCCCTGCTCACCGGAGGCACGTATGGCTTACTATAACCTCGAGTCAGAGGACGCCGCGGATTATCCGACGGCGAAGGAGAGGGTCCTGGCGTGGTGCTGCTGAACCCCCTACCTAGCGGCGACAGAGTTCCATTGCTGGGCCTTTCAGCCGGGGGCTCTGCCACGCAGCCAGCTAAATGCGCTGATCCGGCTTACGAACAGGTGGCTCCGACCAGACCGGAGCACAGCCACGGAGGTGGCGGAGAAAGTGGCTATGGAGCGGTTCCTGAGGGCATTACCCTGCATCGAGCGACAAGCCGTAGGGGTGCACGCCCCGGAAACGTCCCAGGCGCTCCTGACGGCCCTTGAGCGCATTATCGCCACTCGTGAGCTCGACCAGGGGGAGCAGGGGTCCGCCGAGATGCCCCGCAGGCCCTTGGGACCCCGACTTGACCGGCAGCGCACTTGGGGGACCCGCCGGGGATCACCCGTCCGTTTAACCCCTGCCGAAGAGCCCATGGACGCGGAACCGGAGATAGAACCCGCTGCTCCGATCCGGAAATGGGGGCCGGCCGGCCGGGTACACCCTCTCTACCCAGTCGCCGCCGGATAGCAAGTCAGGGAACCCGCCCCCGCGTCCCAACCGGATCCAGACTCGGGTGGCCTGCCTGGCTCTGGAGGACAGAGATGCCGCTATGGCAGGTAAGTCCTACTTACAGACTAACCCTGTCTCCTCTGTCTTTCACCAGGTGAGCCGCGAGGGCAGTTCGGATGGGAGCAGAAGGAAGACGACCACCTAAAGCACTGCTGGGCCCAAGTGAGGGCGATCGAGGGTATCGACCAAAGCCCGGACCTGAGACTACCCAATACGTACTTCCTCATAAAAGGGGGCCTCCTATACCAGCGGGCCTGCCGCTGGGGGGAACAGGTAGACCTCCTCGTGGTGCCCCGCATGAAGTCCCCACTAGTAATGCACCTGGCCCATGCCCATCCGCTCGGCGGCCACCTGGGGCCCCGAAACACCCTCGAAAAACTGAGGGACTGGTTCGTCTGGCCAGGGATGGATGCAGAGGTCCGAGAGTTCTGCCAACGATGCCCTCAGTGCCAGTGCTCTGCTCCCCGTAGACCCCCACCGGCACCTCTTATCCCTCTACCCATCATCGGGGTCCCCTTCGAGTGGATCGGCATGGATCTTGTGGGGCCCCTTCCCAAGTCGGCATGGGGCCACGAGTATATCCTGGTCCTCGTAGACTATGCCACCCGGTACCCCGAGGCAGTCCCTCTGCGCAAAGCCACCTCCCCCAACATCGCCAGAGAGCTGGTACTACTCTTCAGCCGGATGGGAATCCCCAAGGACATACTGACCGACCAAGGTACGCCATTTGTGTCTAAATTAATGGCGGATCTGTGTCGATCATTACAGGTGAAGCACCTGAAAACATCTGTCTACCACCCGCAGACGGACGGATTGGTCGAGCGCTTCAACCAGACACTCAAGCGAATGCTACGACGGGTGGTAGACGAGGAGGGTAGGAACTGGGACCTCCTCCTTCCCTACATACTGTTTGCTGTCCGCAAGTGTCCCCAGGCATCCACTGGCTTCACCCCCTTCGAGCTCCTATTTGGTCGGCGCCCTCAGGGTCTGTTGGATGTGGCTCGCGAAGCCTGGGAGGAGCAGCCGTCCCCCCTATGCTTGGTCATCGAGTATGTACGGGAGATGCAAACGAGGATTGACCGGGTGGCACCAATAGTGCGGGAGCACATGCACGCCGCCCAAGAAGAGCAGAAAAGGGTATATAACTGGCCGGCCCAGCCCCGAGAATTCCGCCCGGGGAACCAGGTCCTTTTGCTGGTACCCAGCAGCGTCTGCAAGTTACTGGCCCGGTGGCAAAGGCCCTACACCGTCCTCGAGAGACAGGGGGTCGTCAATTAGCACCTGCAACAGCACGGCAAGCGAGCGGAGGAGAAACTCTACCACATAAACCTGTTAAAGTGGGTGGAGCCAGCTCCGGTGGTTTCAGCATACGCGGCCCGCGACCCTGGCCACGACAGGCGTACCTTGGTCGAGGTCGGGGAGGACCTCACCCCCGTACAGGGACAAGAACTCTACGAGCGGGTGAGCCAATTCTCTGACGTCTTTTCTACCGTCCCCGGAATGACACAGCTGGTCCGACTTGAGATAAAGACTCCCCCCGGCATAGTGGTGAGGCAGAGACCTTACTGGGTCCTAGAAGCCCGGCGCAAGGCTATCGAGGAGGTGGACCAAATGCTGCGAGATGGCATCATACAGGAGTCCAGCAGCCCCTGGTCCAGCGGCGGTTAGGCCGGCTTTCCGAAGCGCCTTTAGGATCTCCCCCAGATGGAAGAGATGGTCTGCCCATGTGGAGGAGTGGATGACCACGTCCGGCAGGTATGACAGGCGAAACACTCCTTCACTGACTGCCGCACCGGCACAAAGCGGACAGCTTCGTGCCAGACCCCATACCCGCCGGAAGGGCTGTCATGGCGGGGCGGAGCCGCCAGCGCCACAGCGCCCGGTGATTGGAAAGGCAGACGGAAGAATTCCACCACTCCGACACTGGAAGAAGAGGATAAAAGGACACCCTTCCACTGATGCGGGTTTGAGTACCAACTCACCGACACTGCACCCGTCCGTGAAGCTGATACAAGGTATTCCATCCGCTAACGCGGATCCCAGGTTAATATTAACCTCTATCCCTCTTTTTCCACAAAGGCACGGACGAGGACGACCGCGGCTGAAGCCACGCAACGCTAACAGATGGCACGGGAATCTCTCGGCCTCTTCCGGGAACCCCCGACACGCCCCCCCAGAACGTCGCTACGTCAGCCCCGCCTCCGCCGAATTCCCCACACCCACACACACATCTCTCTACCCCGCCAACCGGGCCGGGTGAGAACTGAAAAGGAGCTTCACGCCGACCAGCTCTACGGGTCTCTGTGCGCCGCCGTCCCCCGGGCTAATTCCCTTACAAAGTATTCTAGGTGTGTGTGTGTATACTGTGTGTGTATGCTGTGTGTGTATGCTGTGTGTGTATATACTGTGTGTATATGTGTATACTATGTGTGTGTGTGTGTGTATATGTATACTATGTGTGTGTGTGTGTATACTGTGTGTATATGTGTATACTGTGTGTATATGTGTATACTGTGTGTGTATGCTGTGTGTGTATGTATACTATGTGTGTGTATGTATACTATGTGTGTGTATGTATACTATGTGTGTGTATGTATACTATGTGTGAAAATATATTGTGTTGTTTTTTTGTATGTTTTTTGTGTGTGTGTGTTTTGTGTGTGTGTGTTTGTTTTGTGTGTGTGTGTGTGTTTTTTTTTTGTTTTTTTGTTTTGTGTTTTTGTTTTGTTTGTGTTTTTGTTTTTGTGGTGTGTGTTTGTGTTTGTTGTATGTATATGTGTTGTGTTGTGTAAAGGAAAAAAGAAAAAATTATAAACAAACAAACAAAAAAAAAAAAAAAAAAAAAAAAAAAAAAAAAAAAAGAAGACAGGGAAAAGAAGCAAAGCAAGGAGGGAAAAAGGGGGGGGAATGGGGGGTGGGGGTGGGGGGGGGGGGGGGGTGGGGGTGGGGGGGGGTGTGGGGGGGGGGGGGTGGTTTATTATATTAATAATTATTGTAAAGGGGGGAGGGGCAGGAAAAACAAAAAAGAAAGGGGGAAACAAAAAAACAAAAACCAAAAAACAAAACAAAACGGTTGGGTGTATTTTTATTTTTTAGAAAAAAAAACCAAAAAAAAAAAAAAAAGCCAAACAATAAACTTTTTATAAGTGTTGTGTGTGTGTGTGTGTGTGTGTGTGTGTGTTTGGGGGGGGGGGGGGGTAGTGGTGTGTGTGGGGGTATAATATTTTTTTGGGGGGAAGGGGGGGGGGGGGGTGAGGAAGGGGGCAAAAAGTTTTTTTTGGGTTATATTTATGAGGAAAAGGAATGTTTTAAAAGCTTATACTACTAAGAGGGTTTATTAAATAAACTGTGTTGGAGTGTAAATTATTTTAGTATTCAACATTTTAAATGATGGTATACATAACAGTGTTCTCAGTAATTATCTAGTGTTAGTTAGCTAATGATTATTCTAGCTTGTTAGCTAGCCCAGCCTTGATGAGTCATTTAAATACATCAGTCCATTAATTTGACTAACGCTAGATTGTCTATTAATATTTAATGCACCTTCCATATAGATGCCTTCAGAGTCGGTGAAGTCGTGAAACTTTTAATAAGGGTGAAAACGAGGTTTTTTAAATGAGTCAGAGGAAGAGTCCGAGAAATAATGCTATTTTCCACATTAGCACCGGTCGTGATAAAGCAGGTCTTGATGTGAAATACACGGATGCATTTAAAGGTGAGCAAACCATATAAATAAATAAAGTTGGACTTATGGTGATAAAAACAGTAGGTTAGTTAGCACGCTTTGTTATTCCTAAACAAGGCAGGGGAGTGTTTACCATGACGCACTTCACTAAAGGAGAGTTCGTGTTAGATTACAGAGGAGAGCTCATCAACTTTCTGGAAAGTAACAGAAGACAACGAATTTACCTCAACGACATGAAAGGATTTATGTTCGACTTCATCTGGCACGGAAAATTCTGGACATGAGTACACACACACACACACACACACACACACACAATATATATATATATATATATATATATATATATATATATATATATATGTGTAATGTATATATATATATTTCCTTTATCCGTTTCGGTAGTGTATCCGGTACGAGCTGCAGGGGGTTTAAATGCACAGTTAAAGTTTAGCTGTGAAAAAGGTTTTCCCTCGCCTCGCTTCACTAAGACATGGTCTGAGGGGAAATCGACTTGAGAGAATGATATTAGATTAGATTAGTTTATAAACAGTTTATTACTGTGACTCGTTAATATTTACATCCGGAGAAAGCTAACATTATATATCCCCAGCGCCGATGTTTTGGTCGCGCCGGCGCCATGTTTAAATACCTGCTCACAGTTTAGTCTGTGACTCACCTCGTTCTGAATCGCGTTTAAGCAATAATATTGTACGTGATCAGAAAAAAAAATATTTTAATAGTTTTTATCATATGCCTTTTGAGTGTTTTTCTTTTGTTAAATGTGTATCCGCATTCATCTGACGAGTGATTCTGGTAAGCTACGCATCAGAAACGCAGCACAGTGCCACTCCATTAGAATGAGAGTCCTGAACTGCTGTGCTGCGTTTCTGATGCACAGCTCTCCAGAATCACGGGTCAGACATTCCCTTTATATCCAGTAGCATTTCGATTATCCAGCTCCATATGCCTCACATATCCTCATCTGCTTTACACAGGACAGCTATACTGTGCTTGTAGCCATTTATTAGTTCACTACTATTTCTATTTAACAAAATGCCATGTTCATTAACTCAAAATGCACGATCAGGTGTGTCCTGTAGACACATTCTGTAGAGTTTAGAAGACTTGTCATTACTTAAAAGAGGAAGAAGGAAACTGTGGAGAATCTTAATAATAATAGTAATAGTAATGGTTATTATTATTATTATTATTATTATTATTATGAACAACAATGACTATGATTACATGGACAGCAGTAATCTAATTATTGACCTTATTTTCAGTAAGACAGTACTATGATTAAGGTTTTTACATGTTATACTTGCGTTTAGAATATTCCTGTTATAATATACGTTATAGAACATAAATCGGTTAACGGCACACGTCATTATGTCCCCACGCCATGCCAACCGACGTCCCTCCAGAATTTCACATATCGACATACACTTCGTCTTCATTATGGAACCGTATACAGTTTTAGGTGTTAATTTTACAAAAGCTACAAGTGCAGTTGATTATTAGTCATGCTATATGTGCAAATATATACGACCGCTTGAAGCCGTGGGCTGCGTCCCAAACTGCGTACTTACCTACTATTATATAGCCGCTGATATTTCACCTTCTATATACTGTAGTATGTAAATACGCGGTTTGGGAGCAGCTGTACTCTCTTGTTTGCCGTAAAACGGTTGAGCGCTGCTGTGTATGATCGTGTCCTGTCAAGATGTTCGTGTGATTAAGGTGTGTACATGTCTGTAATACACCTCGATAATGCAACTAAAACAGGAATATTCCACACGTCTTAATTCGTTTTGTGTTTACTTCGAGTATGACTTTAGCCGGATTAAGGTAATTAAAAATCGGGTTAATATTGGATTATTGTTGTCCATGTAAATGTACTGTGACAAAGTATTTAATGTTTGGTTTTATTTGGGGTTTTTAATTCTGCAGCTATACACTTAAAATATGATGATTTTTTTTTTTAAGATTTTATTTTTGTTGGTCACTAAATAAATGTCTTCTGTTTTGTTCAAATTCAGTATTGGGGTAATTAAACTGCTTTAATTCATGCAAGTTCCGAACAGTAAATGCTACATCTGCACAATGTATTCTGCCTATGTAGGCAAAGGAGTGCTCAATTATGAGCTTTTTGCAGTGCTACTCCTTAAACTTGCGATGCATATACGAACACCTTCTGCTTTTCTCCTGTGGACTTTGCTCACCCACCTCATATACTTCAGCCATGACAATGCTAGGAGATATCACACCTCAGCCAGGCTATGCATTTGCTAACCTCTTGAGCTTCTCTCTTGCAGACTATGCTCGTGGACCCATCCATCTCAGAGCTGCACCCCAGCTGTGCAATGTATTTTCCAAACCTAATTTCATGTACTTTTACCAGGGTTGCCTTAATACTGTTGCAAGATACCCCCTCTCCTACCTTCTCAGCCACTGCTTCACTGCAACGTGGTGACGGGTCTGGGTTATGCGTGTCATATTCCTGGTTTTGTATACTGTAAATGTTTCATTTTCAGATCCATGTCAGCACTGCTACAATATGCCCTCTCATCTAACTACTCAGCAGCAACACCAGTGCATTACTGCACCTTAGTTATGCTGTTTGACTGCTAATCCTAATTTACTTTACTCCAGCTACTTCTTCTCCAGCGCCCCATTAATGATGCTGAAGGATGTCACTGACCTTGCCACAGTCTTGTATGTCACGAACCTCGGTTGGCACGGAAGCAGAAGTGGGCGGCAGGTGTAGAACGTGATACAGGGAAGTTCAAAAGATGTAGTCGTAATACAGGCAATGGTTAGGCGATTGGACAAACAAAGCAAAAGGGGCAGGCAGACAGCGTAGTCATAAACGGAAACAATGGTCGAGACTACAGAGAAAACAGATAACGGCATGGCAACGCAGAGAACAAGTTAACTGAACGTATACTTCGCACTGAGCTCTTGGTGAATGACTCGCTAAATACTAGTGGTGAGTGAATACTAGCGGAGTCGTGGACCTGGGAGATCAGGATGAGTTGAATGAAAGTCTTTAGTAAGCTGTGGATCCAGAATGTCCTGTTTAGGGATCCAGCATTGTTCCTCAGGTCCGTAGCCCTCCCACTTGACTAAATACTCCAGCTTGCCCCTCCTGTGTCTAGAGTTGATGATTTTCTTGACTAACTAAACCGGTTGTCCATAAATTTCCAGAGTCTCAAAGGGCACTTCTGTGGCTAACGATCTGTTGACAACTGGTTTAAGATGTGATACGTGGAAGGAGGAGGTGATGCGACCGTGTCGTGGCAGTTCCAGACGGTAAGTAACCTCATTGATTCGCTTGAGGATCTTGAAGGGTCAAGTGTATCTTGGAGTTAGCTTTTTACAGCTATGAGGTAGCTTTAAGTCCTTGGTGGACAACCATACTCTATCGCCTGATTGGTAATTAGGATGTTCGCTGCGGTGGCAATCAGCCTTGCGCTTGTATGTGTCTGTCTCAGATGTTGGTGTGTCGCAGACAATCTCCTCTGGAATGCCGAAATATCTGAAGACATGCTGGAAAAGCAGTTTGGCTATCATAAAGGCGGTGGGAAGGGTGGGTAATGAAATGAAGCGTACTGATTTGGAGAATCGGTCCACTGTGGCAAGAACAGTTGTATTTCCTTGGGATCTTGGTAAATCAGTTACAAAGTCAACAGATGTGTGTGACCATGGGCGTTCAGGTACGCGTAGGGGCTTGAGCTTTTCAGCGGGGAGTGCCCGAGGTACCTTACTCTGTGTGCAAAATGTACAGGATGCCACCACTTTGTGTAGATCTCCTTCCATATTGGACCACCAGTATTTCTCTCTTAGGAGATGGTATGTGCGCTGTGCCCCTGTATGAAGTGTACCGAGTGGGCCCAGATAATGAGTTCTTCATGGTATTCTTCGGGTACAAATAGTCTGTTTGTGGGACATTTTTCTGGAATTTGCGTAAGTACCTCCACTATGAACCGTCTAGATGGGTCTGGATGCTTGATAATGGGGGCAGTGGTGAAGGCTTTCTTGAGCTGATCGAAGGCGGTTTGGGCATCTGGGTCCCATGGTAATCGTTTGGGTTTCCCCTTTAATAAGGACGTTAAGGGTTTGGCGATGGAACTGAAATTTCTAATGAATCTTCTGTAGAAGTTTGCAAAACCCAGAAACCTCTGTAATTCCTTGAGCATCGTGGGTGTGGGCCAGTTCACTACTGCCTTGACCTTTTCTTGATCCATGGAGACCCCTTCGGGGCTGATGATGTATCCCAGAAATTAAATGGTGGTTTTATGAAATTCGCACTTTTCAGCTTTAACATACAACTGATGACGGAGTAATCTTTGTAGAACCTGGCGGTTGTGGTGAACATGTTCCTCCTTGGAGTTGGAATATATTAGGATGTTGTCGATGTACGTGATTACATGATGTCCCAGCATGTCACGTAAAACGTCATTAATAAGACACTGGAAGACTGAGGGAGCGTTAGGAAGCCTATATGGCATGACCTGATACTCATAGTGACAGGACGTTGCGCTAAAACCCGTCTTCCATTCGTCTCCCTCTCAAATCCGGATCAAGATGTAGGCACTGCGTAAATCCAGTTTAGTGAAGATGGTGGCAGTGCGTAGTTGTTCCAAAGCGACTGGCACTAGAGGTAGTGGGTAACGATACTTGATGCAGCACTGGTTTAGCCCTCGATAGTCTATGCACGGTCGTAACCCTCCTCCCTTCTTCTCCACAAAGAAAAACCCCGCTGAGGCTGGAGAAGTGGATGGTCGTATGTAACCCTGGTGTAATGCTTCCTGAATATACTCCTCCATGGTCTTTTGTTCAGTTTGGGTTAAAGGATAAACTCTCCCTCGAGGTGGTGTAGTGCCTGGAAGCAAGTCAATGGTGCAGTCATAGTCTCGATGAGGAGGTAGTCCACTAGCCTTCTCTTTACTGAATGCTTCAATGAGGTCATGGTAAGCACCGGGGATTTGAACGGTGTCCGCACTCTTAGGGCTCTCTATGGACGTGGTTGCTAATGTTATCACAGGAATTTGGAGGCAGTGGTTGACAGTGAGATGACCAGTGTGTGATCTCCCTTTGATTCCACGAAATATGTGGGTTATGTTGTTCAAGCCAGGGAAGATCAAAGACCAAGAACGTGCAGTCACAATGACATGAAAGGTTGATGGTCTTGATGGAGAGCGCTGGTACAGAGGTTAACGGGTTCTGTGCAGTGGGTGATTAAATCCCTTCCAATGGGGGCTCCATCAATGGCTTGGAAATGGCAGGGTGTGATAAGGAGATGAACAGGGATGTTGTACTGCTGTATGGTTTCTTGATTGATGAAATTCCCCGCCGCTCCGGAGTCGATCAGCGCTTCTAAAATACAGGATGCCTCAGTATTCTAATATGACTGGCAATAAAAACACAGATTTAAATGAGTGCTGGGCTGTGGAATCCAAACTCACCCCTGGCTGATGTTACTTAGGGGTTGCGTTTTCCTCTCGGGTAGAGCGCTGTTTGAGAGGGCATTGTTGCACAAAGTGTTTTTCCTCACCACAGTAGAAACAGCCTTTGTTCTCTCTACTGCATGCTCCCCGTGTCTGACCCAGCTGCATGGGTTCAACAGGGATCTCTGGCACTGGTACTTCCCTCGCTGCGAAGGAAGCGACGGCTCCGTAGTAGACGATCCAGGTAAATTGCTAAGTCAATGAGTGAGTCGAGCATCAGCTGATAATCGCGACATGCCAGCTCGGTTACATCGTCAGCATTTAATCCCTGGCAAAACATAGTTTTGAGAGCGGGTTGATTCCATCCACTCCTGCACTGCTACACTGCAAAACTTGAGAGCGAAATCCAACACACAACGTGATCCTTGCTTCAGGGACAATAATTCCTCCCCAGTCTCTCTGTTGCCTGGAGAGGGATCAAAGACAGTGTGGAAACGTGATGTCAGCTGATCATACGTGTTTACGATGTTCCCTCCCTGTTCCCATTCCGCAGTGGCCCAGAGGAGAGCTTTCCTGGTCAAAAGTTCCATGAAATGGATGCTTTTTCCGATTTGCCGCCATGTCTGGTAGCTCGAAAATAACAGGAAGCATTGACAGAGAAAACCCCGGCAGCGTGCCGGATCGCCGTCGTACTTTTCAGGCACCGGTGTGGCAGGTAAGAGTGTTGTCGCCGCCGTAGCAAACGGCGCGGCTTGGTTTAGGCCAGCTACTTGCTCAGTCAGGTTTGCGAGACAGTGGTCATGGTCGCTGATCATCCGGCCATGTCCTTTGATGGCTTGCGGCCAACGTGGAACTCCCGCTGCTTCCATTGGAAGGCGGTATTCTGTCACAAACCTCAGTTGGCATGGAAGCAGAAGCGACGGCAGGTGTAGAACGTGATACAGAGAAGTTCAAAAGATGTAGTCGTAATACAGGCAATGGTCAGGCGATCAGACAAACAAAGCAAAAGGGGGCAGACAGAGAGCGTAGTCATAAACAGAAATAATTGTTGAGAATACAAAGAAAACAGAATAATGATAACGGCTTGGCAATGCAGAGAACAAGTTAACTGAACGAACGTATACTTCGCACTGAGCTCTTGGTGAATGACTCGCTAAATACTAGTGGTGAGAGTATATGTGTGATTGGTGACGGGTGTGAATGATTAGAACTCCGAGGATGGTGAGCGCATGCGTGCATGAGAGGCGAGTGTTGCTTTTTGGGAAACTGAGTCCTGATTGGGCTGAGCTATGACATTGTACCTCAGCTATGCACTTTTTTACTAATGCTATTTTTTTTTTTTTTTGCAGATGTAACGCTGCACCTTCACTGTGCTTTAAGTCTACGATTACTAATCTCATTGCCTCCAACTCCTTAATACTGCTACACATAAGCTATTTCTCTCTTACTGTTGCTGTTCCACAGTTCCATTTCACATAGTGGTAAGCCAGTATCCATTTGTGTTGATCTCTTTTGGGACCAGCCTCTACAGTACCTAAATAACTTCTAGCAATCGCTTTCACTGCTATCAGTTTACTGCTCTTGGCCTGGTGACCCAACAGCTGGACATAGATTCTGTAAAGGTGCAGTACATTGCTTTGTAAAATGCATTCACGGTCCACCCTATGCTATCTTTGTGTGTCCAATCTTGTAACCCTTGATACCAACACTTGCTTGTAACTTGAAAGTTTAGCTGAATCCAGGATCATGGAAAGCTCTTTAAAAAAAAAAGTCAGGTTATCAGTTTTCTGCCCATGTTTCTGTTCTGCAATCTGTTAATGGGATTATTAGTGTACATGGGTATGAAACAGCTTTTTAAATTTATTTTTTAACATGGTAAATGTTATGTCTATACAATGTACACCAGGTCCACAATTTAAAATATTCTCTTTGTTTCTACAGATGTCTTCTTTGCTTGGTGTTTTAGCCTAAAATATTTTTTACAACTTTGCCTTTTTAAGCTTAGTTATGGTATACCAACATACTTTTACTTTTGGGCTTATTAGTGACTGTTTTGCCTATTTCAGGTGACAGAAAGTGGAGTAGAGGTGGAAAGTACTCGTTTGGAGTCAGATGGTGCCTCTGGAGATGATAATCATTGCACCCTACATTCACAGCATGAGTCTTCATTCTGTAATCTGGTATGGAACTGCTTTTTTAATGTATTTTATAACATAGTAAACCTTAAGTACCCACAATGTACATTGTATTATACTAGTGTTTTCAAAGACACTGGGTCCCCACACTGTCTTTTAACATGAACCTTTACATAATACAGTTACATGTGTTTATCTTTGTTTAGCAAAACCCTTGTTTTTTACATTCAGTTGTATTTACTTAATTACTTAATAAATTAGTTAATTATACTTTTATGATTAATTGTGATTTGGGGTGGTTTTAGGTGATAAGTATAATAGGAGAAAAAAAAAAAAAACCATCATCTGGAATCTGATCTTACCACTGGACATGATCAGCAGCGAAGGTCTGCAGTCTTAGTTCAGGCAAGAACATTTTGTTTTTTATAGCTTTATGCAGTATGTGCCAAAAGTAGCCTTGCTGGTTTAATAAGAAAAGTTCAAATGTAACCAAAAGACGGTGAAACCAAATAATTTTTCCCCCACTTATTTTCCACTACTGTATTTTAAATATGAAATCATTTGAAGTCTCATTACATTTTGTATTCTATCATTTGTTTGTTTTTTAACACAGTCAGAAGTGGAAACAAGCACTCCTCAGGATGGATAAATTGTCACTTTTCTGAATATAAAAAGTGGACCTTTTTAATCAGTGTTCATATTAAAGTTTTTAAATTTGATCAAATTGTTATTTTTATAGCTTGATGAGGTAACCAGCCTGCTTAATCAGTAGTGTGGAAAATAGTACAGATGAATATGTCCCTGAGTCTTCATGTAGTAGCTCAGATGAATGTGCCTGCAGTCATGTGATTTCAGCTTCTGAAAGGAAAACCAAGAAAAGGACAAAAAGATGTCCTTTACTCAGTCCTAGCACTGGTCGGTCTAGTGCTGCAGTTTCCAATGAATCTGAAGTTGTACCTGACCAGTCAAGCTCTGTTTTGGTCAGAGGAGTTTCAAAACCAACTAGTAAAGGGAGATTGTATTATAAAAAAACAGTAATGTTCGTTTTGCAGCAAACCACTACCAAAAATGGCAAGACACTTAGCACTGTTCATAGCACTGAGTCTGAAGTTTTCCAAAAGGTTCAAAAGAAAGGAAAAACTTGCTAGATCACCTCAGGAATAGAAGGAATTTTGCACATAATGCTATAGTTGTACAGCATGGAGAAGGTGAGCTTGTACCTTGTAAGAAGCCATGAAAGATTGTGATTTCAATACCTTTGTGCACTGGTGCAACTGTCAAGGGCTCTTTGCTAGAAAGTTTCTCTGGTGTCATATGAAACGGTGTAAACTGAGCAAAAATGATCACTCCCATCCCAAACCAGGAAAAAACAGAGTGCTTTCACAAAATGCTTATGTGGGACCCGCACCTCCTGGAACTAGTGCTGGCCTGTGGAAACTTTTCAGTAACATGACCCATGACAAGGTGATACTTGCCATTAAAACAGATTTGTACATAAGAAGATTAGGAGAATATTTTTAAAACGGAGTAAGCTCAGACATTGGCAAACATGATTATATTCGACAGAAAATGAGGGAAGTTGTAAGATTGTTAATTACAGTGAGGGAAGTTACTCCTTTGTGTAACATTGTAACACATGAGGATTTTGTTGACCCAGCTAACTTCATGCAGGTCATCACTGCTGTCAGAAAAGCCAGCAGTTATGATGAAGAAAAGTGCACATTCCAATGACCATCACTTGCATTGAAGCTTGGTCATAGCTTACAGAAGATTGCTTCTTTGGTCTCATTTCAAGCAATGATGGATCAGGACAGTGAAAGAGCAGAAAAAGCATGCAACTTTTCAGACGTGTATACGGCAAGATGGAGCGAACTGATTATCACATTCACTCTGGACACAGAGAGAAATGAAGTGGAATGCTCCACTTATTCTTCCTTTTACTGAGGATGTGAAAACAATACACTTGTATCTTGATCAAAAGGAAGAAGAGTACTTTCAGAAACCATCAGCAGATGCTTCCTCCAAGAACTGGACACTTCTTACAAAGATTACTCTGACTCGGACTACTCTCTTCAATCGCAGAAGAGAGGGTGAGGTCTCAAAAATGCCTTTAACAGCATTTACCAGCAGAAACACAGATGACTTGCACAAAGACATTGCTCTTGCACTATTGGAGCTTGAAAAGAAACTCTGCAATCATTTTACTCGACTGGAAATACGTGGAAAGCAAGGACGAAAGGTTCCAGTTCTTTTAATGCCTATAATGCAGAAAAATATGGAACATCTTGAACAAAAACGAGAAAAATGTGGAATTCCTTCAGAAAACATTTACATGTTTGCACGTCCGACAGCACTGTCACACCTGAGGGGATCAGATTGTCTTTATGAATTTGCAACAGAATGTGGAGCAAAGAATCCAAAGTCACTTTCAACAACTAAGCTCCGTAAACACATAGCAACACTGTCCAATGTTCTGAACCTCAACAATACAGAATTGGATCAGCTGGCTGACTTTTTAGGGCATGATGTGAGTACACAGAATATTACAGACTTCCTGAAGGCACTCTCCAGCTGGCCAAGATAAGCAAGATTTTGATGGCATTAGAGACAGGAAGACTTGGAGAGTTCAGTGGAAAGAACCTAGACGAAATTGACACTGATCCAGATGGTATGTTGAATGGAGTTTCGAAATGTAAAGGATTAACATACGGATTTATGTGTTATGTGATATTATATTATCGTTGTTGTTTAAATAGAAGCTGTACTTGTTCAGAGTTCAGATTTGTCAAGGGATCTGTCAGGAACAGAGAATGAATCAGATGAAGAAGGTGAGCTTTACTCCCTTATATACAGAGCCTATGAAAAGCATTCCTGTGTGTTTGAGTGTTTTTGTGTTCATGGTTGCAGTTTTTGCTGGGAAGCACACTCATCAGTGACTGGTAGAGTGATGTAACCAGTGGCACTGAGCATGCATTTATGGTGCCAGTGGGACTTGTTACTGCTGATCCTTCTTGTGGTGGTGTAGGCTTAATTCGGTGAAACAGCAGATATGATGCGTTTCTACTCCAGTGAAAAGCCTGTGATGTGGGCGGCTCCAAACTAGGTTTTATCTATTGATAGGGCAAGTATGGTATATGGGAGATGGAAGGTTAGCTAGGCCTTTCTATAATCCCTAACGGCTTGGTACATGTAGATAATATCTTAACTTGTATAATTGTATCCACAACCACCTAGCAACACCATCGTGACCACATTTTAAGCTCCACAATCACTGTATTCCTCAGAAAATGCACAACCTGAAGTTGTTAATAATAATAATAATAATAATAATGATAATTTATTATTATTATTATTATAATCATTATTATTTTTTATTATTATTAGGGGTCCTTAATCATTTAGAATGCATTCAAAAAGAGTGCACTTGTTCTGTGTTTAAGTAGATATTGAGCCAGAAGTGAAACCATCTACAGAGCAAGCCCAGAAAACCTCATCTAGGCAAGCAACAGAACCAACCAGTACCACAAAGGTGTTGTCTGATAAACAAACATGATTGTTTTCATGAAATTGAAAGACATTATATGTTTTGACTAACTTTGTCTTGCATTTGTTCAGGTGTTAAGATGGTAAAGAAAAAGAAATTGGAGACCAGTGAAGTGAAAGCAGCTGAAAAACATCTCTACAGGTTCATTAAAACTTGCACAGTGCCAGGAAAAAAACATTGTGAGGCCTGTATTAAAGCTGAGCCTGTTGCACTGAAATGCATGGATTGGTTGTTAAGTTCTTTGAAAAAAAAAAATAGAATCACTGCACTTAAAAAGAAAATGTAACCCAGAAAAAGTCTGCATGGTTTCATTTGGTTTTATTTGCACAGATCATTGGTAGTTTTAGTTTATGATTATTATTATTAAGTTTATGGCTGGAATTTTGTATTGTACAATTTTATTTTTTCTACATTTCATTTGTGAGAAACTTCTGAGTGTTAATTAGTAACTGCCTGAAAATATTATATCTGTGCAAAAATACTGCATTGCAAATGGCAAAATGTTTAAGATTAAAAATAAAAGGCCTGTTGTTATTCATGTGACTTAGGAAAGGCAGGGATTGCTTGTCTGTTAAGTTCTTCATATGGAATTAAATCACTGCCCTAAAAGGAAAATGTAACCCAGAAAAAAATCTGCATGGTTTCATTTGGTTTGATTTGCACAGATTATTGGTAGTTTTAGTTTTATGTTATTATTATTATTATTATTACATTTATGACTGGAATTTTGTATAGTATTGTACAGTTATTTTTTTTCTACGTTTTTACATTTCATTTGTGAGAAACTTTTGAGTGTTAATTAGTAACTGCCTGAAAATACTATCTGTGCGAAAATACTATCTGTTCAAAAATACTGCATTGCAAATGGCAAAATGTTTCAGATTAAAATAAAAGGCATGTTGTTATTCATGTGACAATCAATTATCTTGGAAATATGCATTATCGCACCTTCCCAATTGTTTGTAAATTGCGTCCCCAGATTGTTCACAAGTACCTACAATTTAGAAATACCAGAATAATAGTGTGTGTGTGTGTGCTCGTCCTCAAAAGTTTGGTCTACCAGAAATTGTCCCCAGAATGTGGAAAAATGTCACATTGCTTTATTGACGTTTTTCTTTCATTTGAAGTGACAGACATTTTTACAGCTTCAACAGAAACACAAATCAGTCTTTGGTTTGCTCCTAAACCTTTTGGAAATACGGGTCCCCGCATTGGAGGATCCAGCATGTAGTCCCCAAGATAGACTTGCACAAGTATGTGTGTGTGTGTATATGAGTGTGTATACTGTGTGTGTATACTGTGTGTAGGAGTGTTGTGGCGCCAGACGGACATCCGTCGTGCATGACAGGCAAAACCGAAAAGATGGCGCGGAGACAGAGCCAGAGAGCGTCATTAACTCAGCCCCACCTCCGCCGGCTGCCTCATACACATTCGCTTCGGCGCCGCTGGTTCACTGTGTGAGAACTTAATAAAGACTGTTAAATTCTCCTTACTCATCTCCCGCGTTAAGTCTCTCTGTGCTCTGCCTTTCTCTCGAGCCATACGCCCTTAGTGTGTATACTGTGTGTGTATACTGTGCGTGAATACTGTGTGCGTATACTGTGTGTGTGTGCATGCTGTGTGTGTATACTGTGTGTGTGTGTGAGTGTGTATACTTTGTATGTATACTGTGTGTGTGTGTGTATACTGTGTGTATACTGTGTGTGTATGTGTATACTGTGTGTGTGAGTGTGTATACTGTGTGTATACTGTGTGTTTACTGTGTGTGTGTATAATGTGTGTGTGTGTGTATATATAATGTGTGTGTATATAATGTGTGTGTATATAATGTGTGTGTATACTGTGCGTGTGTGTAAACTGTGTGTGTGTGTACTGTGTGTGTGTGTACTGTGTGTGTGTGTATAAACTGTGTGTGTATACTGTGTGTGTGTGTGTATGTATACTGTGGATTTGTAATTATCACTTCATGGGGACATCAGCATGTTTACACAGCAACCTCATGGGGACCAAAAACGTTATGGGGACCAAAATCCACGTCCTCACAAGGGTGATGCATTGAAACGTGTTGAGGAGGCTGTAAATAGATGCCTCACAAATTTTTAGCTTTGGCCCATAACGCATGATCTGGACACTTTGTGTGTGTGAACGGTTTGCTCTATGTCGCCCCCTGTAGTCTGGAACCGGTACTTTTTGGGGTGGGGCTTGGCCAACCGCTTCACACACTCTGCAAGTCTAATTTATGCAAATTTGGTACCACCCACTTAGTAAAGGACTGTGGGTAATCTGCACATGCGCATTAGCTCTATTACCTGTTATCGGATTAATAAGCTTTAAAACAAAGAGGTAAGATGTTTAAAGTTTTGTTCAATTGGGCATTGAAGTTTGATATTGAATATTGATATTTGATTAGAAGTTAAAATTAACAGAAAATGTAGCTGTACAAAAAGTGACTGGTAAGTTAAAAGCCTAATTAAACAGTTAGAAGGTTAGCTTGTTAGCATAAGTTACACATTAATAAGTCAGAACAGATAGTTTTCATGTTTTCCAAATAATTATAAGTCCTAACAGTAATCAAAGTTTCAGTCTTTACATTTTCGCACAGCACAATTAAGCTTTTTTTTTTTTTTTAAGTCTCTAAACAGTAAAACAAAATCCTTAACTCGGGTTATGGCGGAGTGTAGTTTTTTTTGATTGCACTAATAGTTTATAAACAACACACAGGAACTAGGAAAAGAACTACATTTCCCATCTGCCCCGGCTATTACAGGCTAATAGCTGCTTTCCATTACCCTAATGAGGGATTCTACAGCTGCAATAAGTTCATAAAATGTACAGTAAGTTCATAAAAAGCTAATATATTAAATCAGCTTCAGTAATTGTCATGTCATTTGAATGTTTAGTGTTCTACTGACTTCTGTAACGAGCTTCACCACGTAACGGATAGTTAGGTTATAAATAGTAATGTCAGGCTTCCTAATTAGTTATGTATTGAGCGCTGGGTTAAGTTTAAAGCCCCTGAAATCGAGGACAGGGTGGACAGGAGTTTGGACCAAGACTAAGACCAGCTCATTAGTTCCGGTTATAAGTTTATGAATCTGTAAAGCACTGGGCGGGAGTGTGATGCGCTTCCATGCTGTAACTCCAGCGCGCTCCTTTTAATCTGCGTCTCTAAACACCGTAGCTGAGCTGTGATCTGTCTGTGGCACAGGTTCTCACTCAGCACATTTATTAGCATGCACGGATATTGTTCTTTTCTTACTCAGAACATCACTAGGGACTGAAAATCTCAATATATTAACATTTTCTTTAGATGCAATATGCCACGAAGGATCAGCCCCCACACATATAACTGCAAAGAGTGACAATGCATCAAAGCTAGAGGAGAAATACATCAGTCCAGAGAAAGTTGCGTTTTAGCAGTGTGTATTGATTATGATAGATCCCAGTCTGACTGATTCCCCCCAGAAGGATCACTTGACTTGGGGAAAAATCTGAAATCATAAATCAGAGGCCAATGCGTATTATAATCATGCACTATTGTAGATTTAGGATGCCTAATTAAATAGTTTAACACAATGTCATTCTTTATTTTTTGACAGGCCACGGTGTCTCAGAGAAGAAGAAGAATTTATGTTGCGTTCTATTTATGTTTGATTTAGGGTGGAAGGGAAGGTCATCAGGGTAAGCTTTTTTTCATGGATTGTACCATCCAGATTACATGTTGAATTAAATGATCCATAGAATTAACCTGCATAAAAAATGACAATGTCTGCATAGTTTTTCTTGAAATTTGTAAAAGAACTTAAGTGTAATTTCATTGTACTTGAAAATTGCAATTGTCATTTTTTTGTCCACTTAAACATTTACATCTGACCGTTAACAATAAAAATTCTGTCCAGAGCTATCATATTTGTATCATATTTGTAGAATTTCTTGTTGAATATTCGGTCACTGAATACTTTTCTCTTACTCTCGTTGTGTATAAAGTATTGATGCTGCAAATGAAACGGATCTTCTGGTAGGCTGGTTAATGATGACCACAAGCACTCAAATTGCAGAATGAAGGAGACTGAAGTGGATGGAAGCCCACATCTTTGGCAGTTTGCTTTAACTTTTTTTTTTTTTGGCAGTTTTCTTTTAAAGAAAGAGATGAACTTACCTACAATTATGGAGTAACAGACTGGCCTTGGCGTAGCAAGGTATGCAGGGTATCTCCTTCTCTGTTTTCACAATTTAAACATTATTCAAAAATCATCTCATCCGGCAGTGTTGCATTCCATTTTTGTTGCAAAACAAATGTTGTGCTTGTCTATTAACAACAAAATTAGTCATTATTGTTCATCTAGTCTGCTTCAGGTATTTTACTGCCACGTTTAAGCATTAACTACAAAACAATGTGTCCTTCTGAACAGATCATAATTATCATCCCAAAGTCTTCCAAAGTAACCCATATCTAACCGTGAAATCATAAACTTAATTCCTATAGTGATAATTTGTTGTTGTTGTACTGAAAAGCATATTTGCTTTTTGTTGCATATTCTTCTTTTAGATTGCACTAAATTTTATCTAATTTACCACCTTCTGACAGGGTCAAAGATCTCTAACCGTGATTTAAATACATCTCCTGTGTACGTGACAACAAAAGTAGAGCAGAAAGGTATTACTTGAGTGACATTTAAGTGTCAAGACATTGTCCTTTATTTCAAATCTTGTCTGTTAATAGTTACTATACGGAGTCCCCACAAAGCATGTTTTACTTATGTGTGTGTGAGTCTTGTGATAGCTGAATAGATATGTGAATATAGAACAGTGTCCCCACAGGTCATTTAAACCTGAACAGTGTTAAAGGTCCCCTGAAAGTATGTTTTGACAGATGTGTTAATGCTTAAATATGGCACAAATTAGCTTTAACTACAAAACAATGTGTCATTCTGAATGCATCGTAATTATCCCAAAGTCTTCCAAAGTATCCCATATTGAACCAATGGCCAGGAGAAACAGCAGCCATCCCAGTCTATACCTTTTCTGGATCATAAATATCAGAATTGTGTAGTTTGCTGGCACTTTTAATCCTGCTTTTCAATCACATCCCTCCATAAATTCCAAACATAAGCATCCCCTGGGACTTAGTAGGTTCCCTACTGCATCTTCAGAGAAGACTGAGTACTCTTAGTTACTATTTGGTACATGTGCACAAACAGCAGTCATTCTTGAGACTTGAAATGTAAGTTCCAGTCTGTAAGTTGCCAGACAATAATTGCTGTTGGGTGTAAGGGTGTGTATTTGCTATGTAACTAATATTTATTCTTACGTTTAGGTAACATCTACTCTGAAAAAGAGGAAGGCTTGGGAAATAAATGAGGCCCATGCAGTGGAGAGACATATGAAGACCTTCATCATGTCATGTCCCAGGGAAGTTGGCCTATATATCTTAAAGATTGAGACTGGCAAAGTATCAAATTATATGTCTACAAGTACATTGTAGCCAGTCTCCAGACCTTAATCTCTAGCCTTTTACTTTGTAATGAAACACTCAGCATTTGCATCATAATAAACTAATCAGGAACAAATCAGGCATTTAAAATATCCATTAGAATCTTTACCTACACCTTTTATATTGAACTAGATCAAATTGGTTTGGGTTGCCTTCTTCCAGTAGGTCCTTATGCAGTTGGCTGACAAATTCATGAGTACGCCTTTTGGGCAATAAAAGCTTCAGTGTGCTACTCATTTACATGTTTTGACTGCCTGGAATCAAAATTAGCTATCTCAACATATATTATTAAGATGTTACTGTCACTTTTTGGGTTAGTCAATTAAGTGGATATAGAAAAAAGGAAAAAAAAGTGTTTATGACATTTGGGATTCTGTCTTTTGCATCACTGTGTTTGGCTAGTATATTTTGTTTTTCTCAATATGTTTTAACTTTGAGATGGCTATATGTAGTAAGCAGAAGAGTTATGTCAAACTTAAATGAGTCCAAGTTCATTCATGGCACATGTGAACTTAGTGATTGTGCACTTATTTGTTGTCTTTTACAGTAAAGAAGCTCAAGACTCAAGTTGTCTTTATAATATTGAATAGACAGGGTTTTTTCATTTGGCTGATAATTTTTCACTTGATTAGAGATCCAGACCAATAAACAAATCCTTTGTGTTGGTAAAATATCAAAAGGAGGAGTTTCTTTGTCATTTTGACGACTGGGGATAATGTTAATTTGTGATGCATGCCTTTATTAAATAAGTGAGGTTCAGTACACAAAGCACCTCTACTTTCTATTCCACAAAAAAATGTATACTTTGGAGCAGGAAATGAAAAGCTTCTTAGAATTATAGCCTCAAAACTATTAATAGCACTGGTACCACCTTCCTTAACAAGTTCCTAGGTTTCTCAAAGGGTTCCTCTGTTGGAAATAGAAAGCTCCAAAAAGCTCCCAATTAAGTGCAGATATTGAAGTTTCTGTAAGAGAGCTTTTTGATAACAAAACTTTCACTGATTGCATATTTCACAAATAAGACTAAGAGCCCTTGGTATAAACAATTAAGAACAATTCTTCAATATAATTACATGATAAGCTTAAACCTTCAAATAGAAAAAATACACATCATATCAGCTTTACAGACAGCTTCTAAATTAGACATACTTAGTTTGTAATTTTGTATAAGTTATTAGAGTTAAATTGACAAGTTTGGTTTTTTTTAAACCATGTCCCCTTGTTATATAAACTGCTTGATTTGTGTGTATGCAAATTAACTATCTAGCGATTTCCCCACTACAACATTAAAACCAGTTAATTTGCTATGTATGCAAATTAGGTCCCCATTAATGATGAGTATTGGTTATGTCCCCATTAGGTGTGAAAAAAACAAGCACAGAAACGTTGTGTTCTCGGGCTTAAATTATACGTCGGATTTTTTTCACATTTGCAGGACCTCGGGAAAGTGGTGTCCCCGTAACACATGGGTGGGACTTATGACCCCAGGATGTTCTAATTACAAGAATGTGTGTGTATACTGTGTGTGTGTGTGTGTAAACTGTATGTGTGTATACTGAGTGTATATGTGAACTGTGTGTGTATACTGTGTGTGTGTGTGTGTTACCTGCACTGCTGCTCTCAGGGAAGGCTTTAACAGGTTTTGTAGAGTGGTGTGTGTTGATGTGTGTGTTGATGAAAGGACGCTCAGTGGGATACTCGGTGTAGGACGCCAAAGACACACAGTCCAACAGCTGACTCATCTCCTGCACACACACACACATACATTACACACAGTACACAGACACACACACAGACACACACACACACACATATACACATTACATACACACAGTACACATTACATACACACAGTACACAAACATTACACACAGTACACATAAATTACACACACATACATACACAGTACACACACACACACATTACACACACATACACACTATATATACACATAGTAAACACAAAGTACACATACATTACACACAGTACACACACACACACACACATTACACACACACACACACACACACAACACAGTACACACACACACAGTACATACACACAGTATATATACACACATAGTAAACACAAAGTACACATACAGTATACACAGTACACGCACAGTACACATACATTACACACAGTACACACACATTACACACAGTACACACACATTACACACAGTACACACAGTATACATAGCACACATACACACATACATTACACACAGCACACACACATTACAGACAATACGCAAGTATACACAGTACACACACACAGTATACACACAGTACACACATACATTACAGACAATACACACAGTACACACATACATTACAGACAATACACACAGTACACACACAGTACGCACACACATAACACAGAGTACACACACAACACAGTACACACATACACATTAGTACACACAGCACACAACACACACAGTACACACACACTACAAAGTACACACACACAACATTACACACAGTACACACACACACTACACACACAGTACACACACACTACAAAATTACACACACACACACACACACACACATTACACACAGTACACACACACTACACACAGTACACCCACACTACAAAGTACACACACACACACACAGTACACACACATACACAAACATACACAACACACAGTACACACACACACACACACACACAGTACACACACACACATTAAACACACATTACACACACAGTACACACACACACACACACTACACACACACACACACACATTACACACATACACACAGTTCACACACACACACACACATTACACACAGTACACACACACATTACACATACACAAACATACCATACACACTGTACACACACACACACACATTACACACAGTACACATACAGTGGTGTGAAAAAGTGTTTGCCCCCTTCCTCATTTCCTGTTCCTTTGCATGTTTGTCACACTTAAGTGTTTCGGAACATCAAACCAATTTAAACAATAGTCAAGGACAACACAAGTAAACACAAAATGCAATTTGTAAATGAAGGTGTTTATTATTAAAGGTGAAAAAAATCCAAACCATCATGGGCCTGTGTGAAAAGTGATTGCCCCTAAACCCTAATAACTGGTTGGGCCACCCTTAGCAGCAACAACTGCAACCAAGCGTTTGCGATAACGTGCAATGAGGCTTTTACAGCGTCCTGGAGGAATTTTGGCCCACTCATCTTTTGCAGAATTGTCCTAATTCAGTTACATTAGAGGGTTTTCGAGCATGAACGGCCTTTTTAAGGTCATACCACAACATCTCAATAGAATTCAGGTCAGGACTTTGGCTAAGCCACTCCAAAGTCTTCATTTTGTTTTTCTTCAGCCATTCGGTGGTGGACTTGCAGGTGTGTTTAGGATCATTGTCCTGCTGCAGAACCCAAGTTCGTTTCAGCGTGAGTACCACGAACAGATGGTCGGACATTCTCCTTCAGGATCTCTTGGTAGACAGCAGAATTCATAGTTCCTTTTATCACGGCAAGTCTTCCAGGTCCTGAAGCAGCAAAACAGCCCCAGACCATCACACTACCACCACCATATTTTACTGTTGGTATAATGTTCTTTTTATGAAATGCAGTGTTCCTTCTACGCCAGATATACTTGGACACACACCTTCCAAAGCGTTCCACTTTTTGTCTCATCGGTCCACAGAATGTTGTTCCAAAAGTCTTGGGGATCATCAAGATGTGTTGTGGAGAAATTGAGACGAGCTTTGATGTTCTTTTGCTCAGCAGTGGTTTTCTCCTTGGAACTCTGCCATGCAGGCCATTTTTGCCCAGTCTTTTCCTGATGGTGGAGGCATGAACGCTGACCTTAACTGAGGCAAGTGAGGCCTGCAGTTCTTTGGACGTTGTTGTGGGGTCTTTTTGTGACCTCTTGGATGAGTCGCCGCTGCGCTCTTGGGGTAATTTTGGCGGCCCGGCCACTCCTGGGAAAGGTTCACCACTGTTCCATGTCTTCGCCATTTGTGGATAATGGCTCTCACTGTGGTTCGCTGGATTCCCAAAGCCTTGGAAATGGCTTTATAACCCTTTTCAGACTGATAGATCTCAATTACTTTCTTTCTCAATTGTTCCTGAATTTCTTTGGGTCTCGGCATGATGTGTAGCTTTTAAGGATCTTCTGGTGGACCTTACTGTGTCAAGCGGCATCCTATTTAAGTGATGCCTTGATTGTGAACAGGTGTGGCAATAATCAGGCCTGGGTGTGGCTAGAGAAATTGAACTCAGGTGTGGACAACCACAGTTATAGTATGTTTTAACAAGGGGGCAATCACTTTTTCCACACAGGGCCATGATGGTTTGGATTTTTTTCACCTTTAATAATAAACACCTTCATTTACAAATTGCATTTTGGTTTACTTGTGTTGTCCTTGACTATTGTTTAAATTGGTTTGATGTTCCGAAACACTTAAGTGTGTGACACACTGCAAAGGAACAGGAAATGAGGAAGGGGCAAACACTTTTCTACACCACTGTACACAAACATACCCACACACAGTACACACACACACATTACACACAGTACACACAGTACACATACACACATTACAGACAGTACACATACACACACACATTACACACAGTTCACACACACACACAGTACACATACACACACAGTACACACACACACATTACACATACACAAACATACTGTACACACAGTACACACACACACACACACACACATTACACATACACACAAGTACACATACACACAGTACACATACACAGCACACACACACACACACACACACACATACACAGTACACATTACACACATTACAGACAGTACACATACACACACATTACACACAGTTCACACACACACACACATTACACACAGTTCACACACACATTACACACAGTACACACACAGTACACACACACATTGCACAGTACACACATTACACACAGTTCACACACACACACACATTACACACAGTACACACATTACACATACACAAACATACTGTACACACAGTACACACACACACACATTACACACAGTACACACATTACACATACACAAACATACTGTACACACAGTACACACACACACACATTACACACAGTACACACACACATTGCACAGTACACACACACACACACAGGCTACATACCATACACACTGTACACACACACACATTACACATACACAAACATACTGTACACACAGTACACACACACACATTACACACAGTACACACACAGTACACACACAGTACACACACAGTACACACACAGTACACACACACATTGCACAGTACACACATTACACACAGTACACATACACACAGTTCACACACACACACAGTTCACACACACACACATTACACACAGTACACACAGTATACATACACAAACATACCATGCACACAGTACACACACACACATACATACATTACACACGCATTACACAGTACACACACACACATTACACAGTAAACACACACACACACCACACAGTGCACATACACACACACCACACAGTGCACATACACAAACATACCATGCACACAGTACACACACACACATACATTACACACACACACATTACACAAACATACATTTCTCACAC
>CM022759.1:7303610-7331110 GCA_012411365.1 Ameiurus melas
TCAGTATACGCCTACGTTCAATTACATGTGCTACTGAGTAGTATGTAAAGTGTATGTGTATATGTATGTAGTTGTGTGTGTGTATGTGTAGTGAGTGTATGTGTGTGTGAGAGTGTGTGTAAGGTGTGTATGTAAAAAGTGTATTATGTGAGAGTATATGTATGTGTATGTGTGTGTGTATGTAGAGTATGTATGTTTGTGTATGTGTAAAGTATGCGTATCACGTGTAAAATCAATATGTGTAATATATGTGTATATGTATGTATATGTATATGTATGTATAAGTATATATATGTATATGTAATATAGAGTATATATATATATGTATATATGTATATATATATATATATATATATATATATAATAAGTATATATATATATAGAGTAATATATTATATATAAAATATATATTAGATATAAGTATATATGTGTATATATGTATATATGTAATGTATATATATATATTGTATATGTAAGTATATATTGTATGTTTATAATTTATAATAATAATATGGTATATGTATGTTGTGTATATTGTAAGTAGTATGTTTATATATGTATGTATATGTATGTATGTATGTATGTATGGTATATGTATATGATATATATATATATAGTATTATATGATATATATATGTAAAAGTAGTGTATGTATGTATGTAGTGTATGTAGTATATATATATGTAGTGTATGTATGTATATGTATGTATATATATATAATGATTATGTATGTATGTAGTATATATATATATGAAAGTATTATGTATGTATGTATGTAAGTAATGTATGTATATATATGTTTGTAGTATATGTATATGTGTATGTATGTTTATATATGTATGTATATATATGGTATATATGGTATATTTATATATATATGTATATATATGTATATATATATATATATATTTATGTATGTAATATGTATGTATATATATGAATGTATGTATGTATAATTGTGTATGTGTATTATGTGTGTGTTATTGTGTTGTGTGTGTGTGTGTGTGTGTGTATGTATGTAAGTATGGTATTGTGTGTATGTGTGTGTGTGTGTATATGTGTATGTGTATATGTGTGTGTATGTGGTGTGTGTATATTTTATATAGGTAAAGATATATGTGTAAAGTATTTTTAATATAGTGTGAGTAGTTGGTTTATGTTGAGTATATATGTATTATTGTTATAGTGTATGTGTATTGTATGTATGTGTATATAGTATATATGAGTTGTATGTAGGTGATATGTTATTTTGTATGTATGTATTTTGTGTATATGTATGTATATTTTGTGTTATGTGTTAGATTGTTTATATTTGAGTATATATGATGTATGAGTATGTTAATATTTATAGGTTTTGTATTGTGATGTATATTAGTGTGTTTGTTTGTGTGTGTGTGTATGTGTATGTGTGTTGTATTATGTGTAGTATGTATGTATGGGATATGTGTATGTGTGTATATGTGTATGTGTATGTTGTGTAGAGTATGTGAGTGTATTTGATTGTATGTTGTGTATGTATGGTATATGTATTTGGTATTGTATGTATATTGTATGTATGGTTGTATGTATTGTATTGTATGTATAGATGTATGTATGTATTATGTATGTATGTATTATGTGTAGTATTTTGTGTGTGTGTATATGTATGTATGTATGTGTGTGTATGTGTGTATTGTGTATGTAAGTATATATTATATAGTTATTGTATATATATATATGAGTTGTGTATGTATATGTATAGTATGTGTATTATTGTGTATGTAGGTTATGTATTTGTTGTTGTTGTTGTTTATATATGTGTTGTTATTGTGATTGTTTTGTATGTGTAGTTGTATTTGTGTATTATATTGTATATGTAGGTTTGATTATATTATATTGTGTTGTTGTTGTTGTTGTTGTTGTTGTTATTTTGTATATTATTGGTTTTATTTGTGTTTTGTGTATTTTATATTTGTATGTATTGTATTGTTATATGTATATTAGATTGTATGTATGTGTATGTGTATGTATATGTGTATTGGTTGTATTTATGTATGTATATGTGTGTAGGTATATATTGTAGTATGTATGTATATATGTATTGTATGTGTTGTATGGAGTATGTGTATGTGTGTATGTGTATGTGTGTGTGGTGTGTGTGGGGTATGTGTGTGAGTGTGTGAGTATTGTGTAGGTGTGTGTGTGTGTGTGTGTGTATGTGTGTGAGTGTGTGTGTGTGTGTTGTGTGTGTGAGTGTGGTGTGTGTATGGTGGTGAGTGTGTATGTGTGTATGTGTGTGTGTATATGATTATGTAGTGTATGTGTAATGTGTATGTGTGTATGTATGTGTTGTGTTGTATGTATATGATTATATGTGTTGTATGTATAGTATGTATGGTGTGTATAGATATGTTATATGTAAGTATATTATGTATGTGTATGTTGTATGATGTGTAATGTAGTTGTATATTATAATATATGATTATTGTATTTATGTATGTATATAATATAGTATTGTGTTGTGTTATTATATGTATGTTTTGGTTGTGTTGTAATAGTTTTGGTATTATGTGTTGTATTGTATGTTGTATGTGTTATGTGTTGTGAGTTTTGTTGTTTTTGAAGTTGTATGTTTGTAGGGTTAGGGATGTGATGTTGTTGTTTGTGTTATGTATATATGTGGTAGTTGTATGTGAGTTTATGTTTTGTATTGTGTATGTATGTTGTATGTGTGTGTGTGTGTTGGTGGTGTGGTGTGTGTTGTGTGTATATGGTGTGTTGTAGGTGTGTGTGTGTGTGTAGTGTTGTGAGTGTGTAGGTGTATATATGTGTGTGTGTGTGGTGTATTGTGAGTGATGGGTGTGTGTGTGGGTGTGTGTGTGTGTGTGGGTGTGTGAGTAGTGTGTGTGAGTGTGTGTGTGTGTGTGTGTGGTGTGTGTGTGTTAGTGTGTGTGTGTGTGTGTGTTTGTAGGTATATATGTGTGTGTGTGTGTGTGTTGTGTGTAGTGTGTGTGTGTGTGTGTGTGTGTGTGTGTTGTGTGGGGGTGTGTGTGTGTGTGTGTGTGTTGTGTGTGTGGTGTGTGTGTGTATTAGTTGTTGTATTGTTGTTGTATGTTGTATTGTTTTATGTATATATGTATTGTATGTTTGTATGTATATGTAGTATGTATGTATGTATGTATTGTAGTATGTATTTATGTAGGTTTGTATATGGTATTGTATGTATGTATGTTGTAAGTTAAATGTTGTATTAGTATAGTATGTGGTATATATATTTGTAGTATTGTGTATGTGTATATATATGTATATGTATTATGTTGTGTAGGTATTGTATATGTATATATATATATAGTATTATTGTGTATGTAGTTTTTGTATGTGTAGTATTGTATTGTGTATATGGAGTAGTGTGTATGTAATGTGTGTGTGTATGTGTTGTGTGTGTGTGTATATTGTAAGTGTGTGTATAGTGTGTGTGTATGTGTGTGGTGTATGTATGTGTTGTATGTGAGGGTGTGTGTTGTGTGGTGTGTGTGTGTTGTGTGTGTGTGTATGTGTGTGTGTGTGTGTGTGTGTGTGTGTGTGTGTGTGTGTGTGTGTGTGTTGTGTGAGTGTGTGTGTGTGTATGTGTGTGTGTATGAGGTATGTTGTGTGTGTGTGAGTGTGTATGTGTGTGTATGTATGTGTATGTGAGGTGTATTGTGTATGTTGTGTGTTGTTGTGTGTGTAGTGTGTGTGTAGTGGTGTGTATGTGTGTGTGTGTGTGTGTTGTATGTATGTGTGTGTGTGTGTGTTATGTGTAGTTGTATGTGTGTATGTGTTGTATGTGTGTGTGATGTTGTGTGTGTGATTATGTGTATGTTGTTATGTATGGTGTGTGATATAGGTGTTTGTTGTGTGTGTGTGTTGTGTGAGTTGGGTTGTATTGAGTGTTGTGTTTATGTATGTATGTGTGTTTGTGTATAGTTATATGTGTGTGTATTGTGTTGTATAAGTGTAGTTGTATGTTATGTATAGTTTGTTTTTGATGTGTATAATGTTGTTTTTTGTTTGTGTTTGTAGTTGTATATATATTGTTGTGTATGGTTTGAGTTTGTGTTTGTGTGGTGGTGTGTTGTGTGTTGTTTATGTATGTGGGGTGTATTGTGTGTGTGTTGTAGTTGTATATTTTATGGTTGTGTGTTATGTGTGTGTGAGAGTTGTTGTTTGTATGTATATGTATATTTGTTTGTTTGTTATAGTGTTGTGTGTTTTTGTTATGTGTGTATTGTGTGTATATATTTTTTATTATTTAGTTATGGTTGTGTGGTTTGTGTTGGTGTGTATTGTATGTATGTGTATGTGTGTGTGTTGGTATGTTGTGTGTGTGTTGGTGTTGTGTTATGTGTGTGTAGTGTGTGTGTGTGGTGTGTGTATGTGTGTTGTGTATGTGGGTGTGTGTGTTGAGTGTGTGTGTATGTTGTGTGTATGTTGTAGGGTGTGGGTATGTGTGTGTGTGTATGTATGTGAGTGTGTGTGGGTGTGTGAGTGTGTGTGTGTGGTGTGTGTGTGTGTAGTGAGTGTGTATATGTGTGGTTTGTGTGTGTAGAGTGAGTGAGTATGTGTGTGTGTGTGTGTGTGTGTGTAGTAGTAGTGTGTGTGTATGTGTGTGTGTGTGTGTGGTGTATATTGTGTGGTGTGTGTGTGGTGAGTGAGGTGTGTGTGTGTGTGGTGTGTGTGTGTGTGTGTGTGTGTGTGTGGGTGTGTGTGTGTGTGTGTGTGTGTGTGTGTGTGTGTGTGTGTGTGTGTGTGTGTGCACTACCATGCACTCATATTTTAAATTACAGCAATATAATAAACTTCCTGACTTTATGATTATGACACACATCAAATGAAGCTTTTATGATTATTATATTTTTGTTATTATTTTATTAAGAAAATCACTTTTCCAGCTTCCCATTCAATACTGTGAATTTTGGGTAATGTAGTCCTGTAGGTCTTTTATTCTGTACTTTGATTAAATATGCTTTATAGCAACACCAGAAGGTTTCTCTGACTTCTTACCTTCTCTTACAGTTTGTGTTTAAGTCGTGTTTCAACACCATATGAAATGACACATTTCATCAGTGTAGTAAATTTGGTCTTCAACAGACTGAAACACACACGTTATTATCATCATTTACTGATTTATTTCTTTCTTTTTGTGATATACAACCTTAACAACTGAAGTGAGAAAAACTTGCATCAATAGATCTGAACACACAGAGCACAGACACGAACAATAACAAAGCCATCGTTCCAGTTATGACCATTACGAGAAGAAGAAAAAAAAAGACGAGTTGTTTCACATCCGTAAAGATCACAATCACTTTGTACGAACAAGAAATTCCTCCATCCTTACAATATCCATCACCATCTTCTCAGATTACCATCGGAATCATAACCTCGGTTCATCTCACAAATCTGCGTAAGAAGTTGCCTATTTTTTTCTATATATAAATGAGAAACAGAAGCACGCATGAATCAACGTATGATTTAACACATGAAAATCCAAAAATAAAGAAAATGAATCAATAACCACACAAAATTCAAGGGAATTCGATGAAACGGGGACGATTTGGTCATTTTTGTCGTATTTTCTACAAATTAAGGTGTAAGAAAAGCTCCGAACACTAACAACCCCCCCCCCAAACCATGATCATAAATAATAATTTATTTCACATAACACCGTTTCACATTTTCACAACGGCTCAAAAACTAAAAGCAACATTTTCAACATTTCACTAAACCATCCCAAATTCTGTCCTCAGAAACCCCAAAGGTTCCCCAAATTTTCCCTAAAGAAAAAAAAGAAAAAACTAAACTAAAATTTCCCTAAATTCCCCCCAAATCCCACAAATTCACCTAAATTCACAACACGCAATCGTTACCACACACACACACACACACACACACACACACACACACACACACACACACACACACACACACACACACACACACACACACACACACACACACACAACACACACACACACACACACACACACACACACACACACACACACACACACACACTGCTAGCGTGACCAAACTGTGCGATTTTATGTGTTTTAAAGAGGTTATCGTCTTGAAAATATTTGAGAGATTTGTGTAGCAGCTTTTAAATCGTGTTTCTGAACACACACACACACACACACACACACAACCTCAAAACTATTATAGCGAATAAGAATAACCCATGAACACTATTAATCAGAATATAAAAATAAATAAATATAGGATTCTTTCAGGTTATATTTATGTAGAAAATATAAGTTTCCACACGAAGGATGTGTAGGATAGCAGCGCTGAGAAACATAAAGCTTGTGGATTATTAATGTAACGATTAAGGAACTTTACTAAAGAAAGGTCGACATGGTTCTGCAACGTTTTCCGTTTGAAAGGCTTTTTTTGATCAGATCAGGTTCAGTTTAATAATAAAAGTTCACTCGACTCCTGTGTGTGTGTCAGACTGTGTAAGACGTTGATCCTTTTGACGTAAAACTTGAATGTAAACGACAATTGTTCCACTCTCGATTTCAGGACGTAACCCAGAAGGCATTGTGTGTTTGTTTGTTTGTTTGTTTGTTTTTCCCCACCATGGATGAAGATGTTTATGTAAACAGAAGAAAATTTGAAATATTTTAAAATTAAACGAAAAAACTTTTGCTCAAAGTGGGCGTTAAACATTATTATGCTAGCTAGGTATCATGCTAGTCAGTAAACTGACTAGTTAGCAAGCCAATATGTCTGTACGCGTATGCTGTTTCAGTACACACGGCCTCGTCGACTGAACCCTACCTGTGTTCATATAAGAGGTATATTGTAACCATGACAACGTTGTTTTGTTTAGGATAAAAACGAACGCTTTAAGCTCGTAGCAGCACTCTGAAACGTTTCCGTTTCACTCTGCCTATGGGAGGGCGATTTCAGGGTCCACTGAAGACAGACAGTGAAGTCCGGATGGATGATGAAAGGTGAGAGGTCAAAGGTCAGTACTGAAGGTCAGAAGGTCACCAGACGGAGCACTTGTTGACGGGATGCATAGGAGATCCTTTCGGGCAGTGAAACACACGACCGAACTCATCAAACTGAGACACGCTGCCGATAACCCTGCACACAGGGGTGTAATAAACAGCTCAGACAGAGAGAGAGAGAGAGAGAGAGAGAGGTTGTGTGTGTGTGTGTGTGTGTATACCTGTAGTGTTCAGGGGCGTGTTTGTCAGTCAGCAGCTGAAGATATATGGACTGAGATCGTCTCTTCATGCACCAATTCTGTTCCGCGATTAGAGCAGAGAGATTATTACATTTGATAAAATGTACACCACAGAGCTGCTGAGTTCTGGATCCAGCTACACATCACAGGTTTAATTCAACGCGCTCGTTCTAATACGTTATTGTTTCTATAGCAATGGCTCTTTCACAGGAACATGCTCGGCGCACGCTCTACTGATGATAAACTGATTGAAAAACGTGTGCAATTGTTGATATAGTGAAGTTTAAGATTCATCTGAACATCTGAACCTGTGCATAGTTTTTTACGTTTAATGTATTTGAGGGTAAATTGCTAATACGTGACTAATATAGAAAATATCACGATCAGAAGATCGGGGGTTCAAGCCCCAGCGCTGCCACGCTGCCACTGTTGGGCCCTTAAGCAAGGCCCTTAACCCTCTCTGCTCCAGGGGGCGCTGTATCATGGCTGACCCTGCGCTCTGACCCCAACTTCCTGACATGCTGGGGTATGTGAAGAAAAGAATTTCACTGTGCTGTTATATATACGTGACCAGTAAAGACTCATCATCATTATATATCATTAAAATATAACACATATACTGCTGAGATTTTCTTTGTGTTATAGATTCATTTTGTGTGTGTGTGTGTGTGTGTGTGTGTATACCTGGGCGAATGCTATAAAGAACAGCTGCTCATGTGTGTATTTGAGGCCTGGTAGCGGCCGCTCTGGACCATGATCCCTCACCCACTTTTGATATGCCTGCAGAGAGACAGATGGAAACTTTATATATATATCTGAGAAGACGAGTGGGTGGAGCCACGATCAGCGGTACTGCAATGTTAAGTGAGGATCTCTAACACTAACTGGCCAGTAGATTGATTGGCAAGCTGATAGACAAGCTGGTTGATTGACA
The DNA here is from genome assembly GCA_012411365.1 of Ameiurus melas. NCBI lineage: Eukaryota > Metazoa > Chordata > Actinopteri > Siluriformes > Ictaluridae > Ameiurus > Ameiurus melas. The sequence continues at coordinate 7,311,761 of CM022759.1, forward strand.
GGTGATTAACAGGTGGACTAATTCCCAGACTGACTGATTGACAGGTAGACTAATTAAAAGGTTTATTTGACACCATTAATTGCGTAATTTCCAAGTTGGTTGACTGACAGGTAGTTTGTTACACAGACTGATCGAGTCAAATGTAGTTTAACGTCCTGTCTGCTTGATTGACAGGTAAATTGACTTGCTGGTAGGTAGACTGATTTTCAGGTAAGTGAAATTGATTGGCAGGCTGATTGACTGACAGGTAGAAAGTTCAGCACTAGGGGGCAGTGCAGTATTTCATCTTGCACTGAAAGAGTAACATATAGACTCTATATGTTACTCTGTCACTCTATATTTCCCTCTATATTATAGAGGGAAATATAGAGTGACTGAAAAGTAGAGTGAGTGACAGATAGAGTGCTGTGAAAAAGTATTTGCCCCATCCTGATTTCTTGTTTTTGTGTAGATCTCATACTAAATTGTTTCAGAAGTTAAAACTAAATCTAAGATAAAACAAAGGCAACCTGAGTAAACACAAAATACAGTCTTTAAATGATAATGTTATTTATTGACGCAAAAAATTATATAATACCAACTGGGTCTGTGTGAAAATGTATTTGCCCTATAGTTACTAATTCCCCAAATCTATGAAAGTGCATTCATAATGGGGTTCAGCTGGATTAAACTCAACCAGGCCTGATTACTGCAAACCTGATTAAAAAAAACTCATCACAATAGTGAACCTTCTCAGAAGTGTTGGACCTTCCAAAATTCCTCCAATTGCACAGAAACGACTCATCCAGGAAGTCATAAAAGAGCTAAGGACAACATCAAAGGACCTACAGGTCTCTCTTGCATCACTAAAGGTCATTGTTCATGATCCACTATCAGAAAGACACTGGGGGAAAATGGCGTCCATGGGAGAGTGGTGAGGTGAAAACCACTGCTGACCCAGAAGAACATTAAGACTCGTCTGAATTTCACCAAAACACACCTTGATGATCCTCAAATCTTTTGGGAGAATGTTCTGTGGACTGATGAGTCGAAAGTGGAACTGTTTGGAAGACAGGGGTCCCGTTACATCTGGCATAAAACAAACACTGAATTCCATAAAAAGAACATCATACCTACAGTCAAGCATGGTGGAGGAAGTGTGATGGTGTGGGGATGCGCTGCTGCTTCAGGACCTGGGCAACTTTCAGTAATTGAAGGAAACATGAACTCTGCTCTCTACCAGAAAATCCTAAAGGAGAATGTCCGGTCTTCAGTCCGTAAGTTGAAATTCAATCGCAACTGGATTATGCAGCAAGACAATGGTCCAAAGTAAGTACTAGTCCTAGAAGTAAGTGAAAGACTGATCTTCGTTATCGGAAGTGTTTGATTGCAGTTATTTCTGCTAAAGGCGGCACAACCAGATTTTATGTTTAAGTGGGCAAATAGTTTTTCACACAGGTGATAGATGTAGGAAAACTTTTTTGGCTTCAATAAAAATACATAAAGAAATAAAATTGATATTGTGTGTGTACTTGGGTTACCTTTGTTTTATGTTATTTATATTTATGAAGATCTAAAACTATTTAGTATGAGATACACACACACACACACACACACACACACACACACACACACACACACACCAGACAATCACACACACAAAGAAATTTTCATTGCCAGTGTAGAGTGAGTGAAGTGTAGAACTCACATAGTACGATAGTTTCAATCCCCCTAGATCAGCGATGTTCTCTCCCAGTGTGAGACGCCCATTTACCTGCACACACACACACACACACACACACAGTGTTTGAATGCTAGAACGTTAGAATGCTCTACAAAGAGCAGTATGAATTCTGTGAATTCTGGACAGTGTGAGGATGTTGAGCAGTAGTGTATTACGGGTCGTTTCAGTGTTATTTCTTCCAAGATCACGTGGGTCGAATGAAACGAGGCTGCTGTTTGACACGTGTGCCATTAAGGTTCTGTATAGAACTCTACAAAAGATTCCTTTTTGAACAGCATCACTATAAACCCGTAACAGTACAATAAAATCCTTGGGGTCACACGTCTGACCTGGTTTTGGTTAAATCAGTGAGAGGCGGTTGTGTGCGCACGCTCACCCGCTGGTTGTAGACGGTGAAGTTATCGTACAGTCTGATGATACACTCTGCTTTCTTCTGGAACTTTCTGTAAGACTCCTCAGTCCACCACTGTTTCAGGTTACCATGGCGATCGTACTGACCACCTAACACACACACACACACAGAATTCTAAAGCTCTGTCTGGGTGAAGAACTGTTTTGAGATCTTACAGCTAACAAAAGTACTGAACTTATATTTAGTTTTGTGTTCCATGCCATAGTCTTAGTTAAATGATTTCCATGTCTAGTTTCTTGCTCCTTGTTTCATGCCATAGTTAAACGAGTATAGGTTTCAAACAGGTTCGATGTGTAAGGGTGCCATGCGGTAGGTTTTCCATTCCCAGCTCTAGATTTACGTTTCAAGCCTCGGTTCTAGTTCTGGTTTAGACCTCGTTTCCCGTTTCCTGTACAAGTGACTTTAATGGGAAATAAAGACTTTGTCCTGCACTTACTTCCTGTCCCGGTGTTGTTTCGTAACAGTGGTTAACTCATTTTTACTAAAATGCCAGGTAGAACAGATCAAACAGTTTCGATTTGTGTCTCAAGATGGTCGACTTACTGAGAAATTAGATTTTGTCCAAAAATTATTCCGGACAGAAGAAACAGGCTTGTATGTTTATGTGGAAAATCACACGTTAATCATGTGCCTGGAGTACGGCTCTTTAGTTTTGAGGTTTAATCATCACTCACAGTGACATAACACAGAAAATAACACAATAGTTAAAGAAATGAAATAATACAAATCAAATGTAAGCAATATTCTCATTTGAATCCCTTCTATAGAAAATAATAATGTGATTTACCTCAAAATATATTATTATTTTACCTTCTAGAATTTACTGAATCCCTTCTAATGTACGATTTCTGTGCTGAACTGGAGGCTGCCCAGGGTGTTTACGTTACTTATTAGATAAAACTAAACTAAACTTGATGAAGATTTGGAGAATGCTTGAGACGAAATCTCTCACCCCAATCGTCGTATCCATGTGTTAGCTCGTGTCCGATGATTGCTCCAATTCCTCCATAATTTAGAGACCTGAAATAAAACCAAGGTAAATCTCGAGCTGCACTTCTCATCAGTCACCACTAGAGGGTAGAGCAGTATCACATACGAACAAGACAAAGTTTTGTGGAGAAAAAATAACAGCTTACAGCAAGTTTAGCGTTTTTGTCCAGGTGTGTGTGTGTGTGTGTGTGTGTGTGTGTGTGTGTGTGTGTGTGTGTGAGAGAGTGTGTGTGTGTGTGTGTGTGTGTGTGTGTGTGTTCTAACGACCTCCTTCCTTTGTAAAAAGAGATCAATAGAACGATGGAACTGTCAACCTCTGATTACAGGCAGTCCCACAAAAGCCTTGCAGACACACACACACACACACACACACACACACACACACACACACACACACACACATACACTTTCTCTCTCTCTCTCTTTCTCTAATTGTCACCTGAACTAATGGACTAGAACCTTTCTCACAATGGCCAACAATCTTTTCCTGCAGTGTGACACCTGCGCGTGCACACACACACACACACACATACACACACGGGGGGGGCGGTGTGTATGTAGGAGGATGTATAAACCTGTCTGAGAGTCTTTATTCGTTCTTTCTTTTTTTTAACCCAGTGACATTTTAACAGCGAGGAGCACTGAGAGTAAAGAAAAGGCTGAATAAAGACCGCTGCGATGAATGAGTTATTGAAAGCACTGACCATACATCTCATGGGTTTTGTGAGGATGTTAGTTAAACATCTTGCAGTGTCGGGTAAGGTTGTGTGAAATGGTGATATATAATAATGTTCAGATCAGTTACAGTAATAATGTGAAGGTTAGCTACAGCACAGGTAAGAGTTACAGAGTGTTTAATACAGAGCTAGAGCAACGTTAAACACGCTCACAAGCACCGCTTCCCTTTAAAACTTCTTAAAGAGTCTTGAATCAGAACAGCTCTCTGTACATTCAAAAATATTTACTAATCTACAAAACCCAGAAGACTCGTGCTCAAAACAGAGCTTTCAGGAAGTTTAAGAGATTTTTACAATTCAAACGCTAAAAGTATTAGAAAAACTGGTTAGTGCTAGTACTCAGTAATGATTTAGAATAGGTGCTAATTTATTTAGTCAGTTGCAGACACATTGTCACTCAGATTAAAACCAGAGCAATATTCACCGATCAGCCATAACGTTAAAACCACTGGCAGGTGCTGTGAGTGACATGTTAAGGGCTGGGATATATATTTATTAGTCAGCAGGTGAACAGTCAGTTCTCGAAGTTGAGGAGTTGGAAGCAGGAAAAATGGACAAGTGTAAGGATCTGAGCGACTCTGACGAGGGCCAGATTGTGAAGTCTAGACGACTGGATCAGAGCTTCTCCAAAACAGCAGGTGTTGTGGGGTGTTCCCGGTACACAGGGGTTATTACCTACCAAAAGTGCTCCAAGGAAGGAGAATCAGAGAACCGGAGACAGGGTCATGTGTGTCCAAGGCTCACTGATCTGCGTGAGGAGAGAAGGCTAGAGCGTCTGGTCCGATCCTACAGAAGATCTGTAGCACAAAGTGCTGAAACAGCTCCTGCTGGTTCTGATCAAAAGGAACCAGAACACACAGAGCATCACAGCTTGCTGCGTATAAAGCTGCGTAGCTGCAGAGCGGTCAGAGTGTCCATGCTGACCCCCTGTACACCTCCGAAATCTATTACAATTGCCACGTGAGCATCAGAACTGGACCATGGAGCAATGGAAGAAGGTGGCCTGGTCTGATGAATCAAGTTTTCTTTTACATCATGTGGAGGCTGTGTGTGTGTGTGTGTGTGTGTGTGTGTGTGTGTGTGCATGTGTGTGTGTGTGCATGTGTGTGTCACTTACTTGGGTTAGAGATGACACCAGGATGAAGGTGAGCTTGTGGAGGAAGTGTGATGCTCTGGACAATGTTCTGCTGTGAGACCTTGGGTCCTGTATTCATGTGGATGTTACTGTGACACGTACCACCTACCTAAACACTGTTACAGAACAAGTACACCCCTTCATGGGAACGGTGTTCCTTAATGTCGGCGTCCTCTTTCAGCAGGATAATGCTCTCTGACACACTGCAACATTTGTTCAGGAACGGTTTGAGGAACATGACAGAGAGTTCAAGGTGTTGACTCAATCTCCAAATTCCACAGATCTCAATCCGACCCAGCGTCTGTGGGATGCTCTGGACAAACAAGTCTGATCCATGGAGGCTCCACCTCACAACTTACAGAACTTAAAGGATCTTGTCTTGGTGCCAGAAACCACAGCACACCTTCAGAGGTCTTGTGGAGTCCATGCCTCGACGAATCAGAGCTGTTTTGGTGGCACAAGAAGAGGGGGACCTCCACAATATAAGGCAGGTGGTTTCAATGTTATGGCTGATTGGTGTATTACTGTGTGAATGATGCTAGATGTAATTATCACATTAATCACTGGTTTCAGTTAACAAAATGGCTTTCACATTCATTATTCAACATCACATAGAATAGCACTTGATCCAGCACTTTGTTATTTTGCATTTTATTTGATGTAATTTAATGAAGCATTGACACACGAAATCGAGGTGAAGGATGTAGGAGATTTTATCGCACTTTTACTTCACTGTGTTGATTTGTTGAATTAAAAAATAAATCAGCGCACGGTGGCTTAGTGATTAGCACGTTCGCCTCACAACGCCAGGGTCGGGGTTGATTCCCACGACTCTGTGTGTGCAGAGTTTGCATGTTCTCCCCGTGCTGCGGGGGTTTCCTCCGGGTACTCCGGTTTCATCCCCCAGTCCAAAGACATGCATGGTAGGCTGATTGGCGTGTCTAAAGTGTCTGTCGTGTATGAATGGGTGTGTGAGTGTGTATGTGATTGTGCCCTCTGATGGACTGGCACCCTGTCCAGGGTGTACCCTGCCTTGTGCCCTGGGACAGGCTCCAGGTTCCCCGTGACCCTGAAAAGGAGTAAGCGGTTGAAGATGGATGGATGGATGAAAAATAAACCAGTTTATTATCAAAAACGAGTTTATGTTAGCACAATGTGCTCTGCTGTAAAGAAAACGTGCTCGGTGTGAAGGATAATCTGACCCAGCCCTCATCTGCTACACTTACAGAGAAACATTAACTTTATTCATTATTTCATCCAAAAAATATTCACTCCTCCAGATAAGTCACGACTCTGATTACGATGTGTCTCCGTAAATATTACGGGAAGTCCCAAAGAAGAGAAATAATCAACTTGACCTCAACTTCCTCCCTCCTTCCCAGCATGAAGCAGATCAGGTCATTAATACAGGGTCAGTATATAGATGGAGTAGAGCGATCACTGAAGCTCTGGAGTAAACTGTGATCTGTGTACCTTATGAAGCATTCATGAATCAGTGGAGTGGTTCAGGAGCAGCTTCATAAAATACTCACTGCGGGAATTCTGGATCGTACAGAGTCGGCTGGAGAATTCCTGCTGGGAAAACTGGAAAAACACAAAAATTCAGAAGACAGACAGAGAGAGAAGAGAGAGGCAATGACAGAGTGACAGAGAGTCACAGACAAGATAAAAAAAAAACAAGGCTCTGAGTTAATGCCTGTGTTTGTCTTCTGTCTATTTCTCTGTATATGTGTCTGTCTCTATCTCTCTCTCTTTCACGGTCTCCCTCTCTCGCTCATGCTTCTCATGCTTTCTCTTTTTTTCTCCTGTATGTATTGATTCTCTGGAAGGAAAATCTAATCCACAGATGGACAAAGACACCGCTAATAACCGGCTGCAGCTCATAAAAGAGAGAAGAATAAGGTGTGTGTATGAGGGATAGAGATAGATAGAGAAAGACAGCCAGAGAGAGAGACAGAGAGAGAGAGAGAGAGAGAGAGAGAGAGAGATCTACCCATCTGGTTCTTGTTTGGAAGGTAGTAAGCATTGAGCGCCTGGGGTGGAAGAAGCCACCTGTGGAAATATAACACACACACACACACTGTGTTTACTCGGGTTGTTTAATACACTGAAACCTGCACACCTGTATACCTGCATATATACAACACACTTGGACAAGGACACACACACACACACACATAAAATAGTAAACACATGAACACATGAAATCAGTATTCACTTTTGATTGGGCTTCTAGCAGCAGGGTTTGTACAGATTATTATAAATGCTGGACTAAATGAGCATTTCCCATGCATTGCTTCGTCTTCACCATTACATTGACATACCAACAACTTTCAATGGAAGGTCGTCTCTAGATGATGTCATGTGCTAATTAACATTTCATTACGTCATTTGCATTCTGCCCAGTGTCAGCCCTTTACATCTGTTTGCTTCTTTCCTACTCTTTGTGCTCACATGCTGTATTTTAAAATAGATTTTAAAACCCACTTTCCTATAAAGCTGTTCTCGTTTACATATTTTTCTGTTTGCGTTGTCAGACAACGGAATGAGTATGAAATAGTGACTAAACCGCGGCACATTAAGACTACATGTGCTGTGATGTCGGCAATGTTGGGGAAGCTACTTTGAAACTGTAGCTTTTCAAGCTACAAGCTACTCATAGTTTGAAGTAGTTAAGCTACAGTCAAGCTAACCTTTTTAAAAAAGTAGTACAACTGAAGTGACAGAATGTCTTTCTTATGTTTTCTCTCACACTGAATGTGCTGCTCTCTCTCTCTCTCTGCAGAGAGAGGTGTACCTGCGGCGGGAAAGCAGGACCTCGTTGGGCAGTACTGGTGACTCTCTTCTACAGAACGTAGCTAAGGTTTGTAAAAAAAAAAATAAAAAAATTAAAAACTAAAGGGGTCTGAGGAGGTGACCGTAGCAGTCTCTGTCCCAATGAGTGAGTGAATAGCGGGAGGAGGGTGAGGGGTGGCAGTGGGGTGTCATATTTTGAGTGAAATGATTGTATTCATGTTCTATCAAAAATAAACACTAAAGTTTTTTTTTATCTATTTCATATTTATAGATTTTTAAATATAATTCAAGCACTTTTTAAGCACCACTAAATAAAAAAATGGCTGTTTTCAAAGTTTTCCAGTAATTAAATTTCAAAAAACCAAATTCAAACACTTCAAGCACCTTGTATGAACACTGTAAAAGGTGCCATGACTTTCACAGTGATTCATTTTCTTAATCAGATGAAATAATTATGATAAAATTATAACGTTTCAGAATCTACAACTAAAACTCCCAAGTTTCAAAAAACATCATGTTAATCATGTTTATCATGTTGTGATTAAATGTTAGAATGTTCACACTATTTTCATAAATCAGTAGATTACACTGCAACAACACAATGATATATCATTAATGTTTTAATGTTTTTAACTTAGCACTTTTCTAGTAAACATTTTTAGGAGCCAGGGCCAAGTGGGCATGTCTAGGTAGCTGTTGGGCATGCTTAGGTAGAGAGGGGACATGGTCACATGGAAGTTTCAAAAGAAACAAGCAAATACTGTTGCAGAAGGGTGAGTGAAGGGAACTGAGGGATAGAGACAGGTGGGTGGGGCAAGAGAGTTGAGAAAGCAGGGTTAGGTGGGCAGGGCCATTAGCGACCAACGTTAATAGTTCCCACTCAGCGTGGCGCAAGGTCCCTTTCCAGAACCTTCACACTAACCGTTCCTCAGTGGTGGAATGCACTTCCAATCTCAATCCGGACTGCAGAATCTCTCACTATCTTCAAAAAACAGCTAAAGACCCACCTCTTCTGTGAACACCTAACCAACTCATAAAAAAAGGTTTACTCTGTGGTCTACTCTGTGCACTTTGCTTCCTCTGGAACTCAATTAATGGATCTTGTATAGTAGCACTACTTGTATTGTTCTCTGCTTATTTGTAAGTTGCTTTTTATAAAAGCGTCTGCAAAGTGAATAAATGTAAATGTAATGTAAGTAGGGTTAGGTGGGCAGGGCCAGAGAGTTGAGGAAGTAGGGTTAGGTGGGCAGGGCCAAAAAGTTGAGGAAGTAGGGTTAAGTGGGCAGGGCCAGAGAGTTGAGGAAGCAGGGTTAGGTGGGCAGGGCCAGAGAGTTGAGAAAGTAGGGTTAGGTTTACAGGGCCAGAGAGATGAGAAAGTAGGGTTAGGTGTGCAGGGCCAGAGAGTTGAGGCAGCAGGGTTAGGTGGGCAGGGCCAGAAAGTTGAGGCAGCAGGGTTAGGTGGGCAGGGCCAGAAAGTTGAGGCAGCAGGATTAGGTGGGCAGGGCCAGAAAGTTGAGGCAGCAGGATTAGGTGGGCAGGGCCAGAAAGTTGAGGCAGCAGGGTCAGATGGCTGGGGCCAGACAGTTGAGAGAGTGGGGTCAGGTTGGCAACTCTAGCAAGATAAAAGTGTAGGGGCAGATGCCATGTGGGGGCATGGCCAAGTGAGAGCCAATCAAACATTTAGACAGGTAAGGGGCTCTACAGAGCTAAAATTTGCTAGTCTAATGTTAAGTCTAGTACAAAGCTGAACAGTAAATCATACATCTGCTTTTCACACTGATTTATTTAATCTGTGTTTAATTACTAGCTTCAGGAGCAATACATAGCCACCACAGTTTCTATAGACCACGCCCACAGGAGACAAACCACAAACAAACATAGGCTAATAATGAGCATAAATTTAGTTTTTGTTGAATCAGACAATATACTGTGGATCAGTTGATTATACTGTAATATATCAAGCCACAATAAAAAACAAAACAAAAATAAAGACACGCTCAGGTGGACATATGTATGTTGAATTTCAAGCGTTTAAGGATTAAACATGAGAAATCAAAGTCAGTGTTAAAACAGCAGGTGATAAAGAATAATGATTTTACTCCTTTCCTGTTCCCCAAAAACCAATAAAACAATTGATCTCCAAAGCAGTGAAATAATTTAATAATATGTAATATTTCCTCACCTGTGACGTCGTATCAGCATGTCTGTCTTTAACATTATTGTTTCCTGCTCCACAAGTCGAAAACTCATAACTCCTCAATATTCGCCAGGCTCTCTCTAATGTCAGCTTAAAATATCCCTCACCAAAGTATTTGCAGTGTATAATGCTGTGGGTTTTTTTTTTTATACTGTTATTATATATATATATACACGGTGCTGTGAAAAAGTATTTGCCCCATCCTGATTTCTTCTGTTTTTGTGTAAATCTCTTACTAAATTGTTTCAGAAATAAAACAGAAGATTTTGAAGATACAAAGGCAACCTGAGTAAACACAAAAGTTTACAGTTTTTAAATGATAAAGCTATTTATTGAAGAAAAAAAGTTATACAATTTGAGATACATCAAACTGAAATACATCAGTCTGGGTTATAAAGCTATTTCAAATGCTCTGGGACTCCAAAGGACCACAATGAGAGCTGTTATGTCCAAATAGATCAAGTCGACACATAGAGACCCTTTCCAGAAGTGTCCGACCTTCCAAAATTCCTCCAAGAGCACAGCAACTACTCATCCAGGAAGTCACAAAAGAGCCAAGGACATCAAAGGACCTACAGGCCTCTCTTTCATCAATTAAAATTGCACTGTTCATGACTCCACTATCAGAAAAACTCTGGGCAAAATGGCATCCATGGAAGAGTGTTGAGGTGAAAACCACTGCTGACCCAGAAGAACATTTCACCAAAACTGACCTTGATGATCCCCAAATACATCTGGTGTAAATCAAACAGAATTCCACAAAAAGAACATCATACCTACAGTCAAGTATGGTGGTGGAAGTGTGATGGTGTGGGGATGCTCTGCTGCTTCAGGGCCTGGGCAACTTACAATTATTGAGGGAAACATGAATTCTGCTCTCTACCAGAAAATCCTAAAGGAGAATGTCTGGTCTTCAGTCCATAATCTGAAACTCAGGCGCAACTGGATTATGCAGCAAGGCAATGATCCAAAGCATAGGAGTAAGCTGTAATCCTATAAGTAAGTGAAAGACTGATCTCCAGTTATTGGAAGTGTTTGGTTGCAGTCATTGCTGTTAAAGGTGGAACAAACAGATTTTACGTTTAAAGGGGAATTTAGTGTTTCACATGGATGATAGATGTTGGATGACTTTTTTCCTTCAATCATTTTTTTGTTAATAAACACTATTTAGTATGAGATATACACAAAAACAGAAGTAATACTTTTTCACAGCACTGTATATATATATATATATATATATATATATATATATATATATATATATATATATATATATATATATATATGCACAAAATATATAGTTTCATAAACAATAAAATATTATATTAAATGTATACTAAAGTATAACTTAAAACAATCAATAATCCATTAATAACAATAATAATAATAATAATAATAATAATAATAATAATAATAATAATTATATTAATATCAATAATAATATGTTTTTGGTGTGCTTATTTGTGGTTTATTGGATAATTTGCACTGCATCAATATTGTGTGTGTGTGTATGTGTATGTGTGTGTGTGTGTGTGTGTTGTTCTCACGTCGTCTTGTCCACTTCCTTGCGGATCTTGTTGATGGACAGGTTGATGTTGTACTTGATGCTGTTCAGGATGTTTTTGAAATATGACTTCTCGTTCACTTCAAACTTCAGAAGAAAAAAAATAAATAAATCACAGAGGAAAGTGTGTGAAGAGGAAGGGGAAAACATTTTTACATATTTAATTTTCTTGTTCTATTTACATTGTTCTTTCCTTTTAAACCCCGGATCTCTCTTAACATTTAAAAAACACAGTACATCACATCCTCATCTCAGGGATTAGAATTTATTTGTATTTGGATTACTCAGTAATAACCGGGTCAGGCTAGATTTGAACAGACGCATATGTTTGGAGGTGACTTAAACTGTAAATGTAAACCTGTGGTTTGGATTGAATTCGAGTCAGGTTTAGACAGACTTCTCACGCTCAAATTCAGATTAATAACTGAGTCGGGTTTAATAATATATTAAATTGGGTTTGGAAATATAATTTGCATAAAACTATAATTGAGTTTGGAATTAAAACTCGGTCTTGTGGTTTGCAACAGGGTTGGGCAGAATGTTCCTGTAGATGCAATGTAAAGTTCTGTAGGTCGGGTCGAGTCAAGCTCACCCACACTGTTCCTTGCCTGTGATTAGGTTGTGTTTAAAAAAGCACTAGGTGGAAATAGAAATAAGATTGGAACGACTGTTAAAATCACACCATTTACTGTAGAGTTGGAAAAAACCTGTAATTTTTTCACACATTTATTTCATCTTATCAAAATGATGGGAACATTTCTTTCTGTTCCTGCCTATTTTAAAAAAAAAAAGACATAACGGTTCATTTTGGGGGGAAATGTGTTAAATAGTTTTAGTATCGATTCACACTTTAGTAAAAAATATCAAACTGATTTTGACCAGAACATGAAGGTTAAGAGATCCGGACACGAGTGTGTGATTTACCCCGTATTCCTGATCAATCAGCTCCGGCTTTAACAGGAAGTCTGGATAACCTGTCATCACCATCATGTACTGGAGCTGAGAGAGAGAGAGAGAGAGAGAGAGACAGAGAGAGACAGAGAGAGATAGAGAGAGACAGGGAGTGAGAAAGAGAGAGAGAGAGAGAGAGAGAGAGAGAGAGACAGAGACAGAGAGAGAGACAGACAGAGAGAGAGACAGACAGAGAGACAGAGAGAGACAGACAAAGAGAGAGACAGAGAGAGACTCGGTATGCTGTTCTCTGCACTATGGATGAATGTTGATTGTGTTTGTTTGTTGTTGCTAACTCATATAAATTTCCAGTTATGGTCCTTCACATCGTGTTTTTATTGACTGAAAGCAGACTGCGTGATAATTGAGTCATTTTATTTACACTTTTTTTTTTCACCTTGGCTCTCGCTGCCTCTTTGGTTTCTTCGTCCATCCAGTCAAGCTCTTGCAGTCTGACATCCAGCGAGTGCTTTATGTCCTCCACCAGCTCCTGTACCTGCAAACCACAGGCAATAAATATAATGAATAAATCAATTGATAATCCTTATCAATAATCAATGATTATTAATACAACATCAACCAACAGATGTGTATTGCCCATAATGCACCACGATAGCTACATTATTATTTATCAGCAAAGCTGAGTATGTGGTATCATTAGAGTCTCAGGCCCCGCCCACATGTATACAGACATCTTCTAAACTTCCACACGAAAGTGCACTCGAGTTATGATGTCTTGTTATAAAAAGCTCACAGTGTTCAAAGGTTTTCATCAGAAACTGTTCAAAGAAGTGTGTGTGTGAGTGTGTGTGTGTGTGTAGCCAATCATATTCAACCTGAAGCATGTGAACAAAAAAAGTACAATAAGACATGAGTCATGCTGTGGGTAGTGGGTGGAGCCTCTGACGCTTACACTATTGTAGCTAGAGGTCATAGCTTTTTTGTGTTCCATAATATATTTCTTCCTAATTACTAAAGGCCAGTTGGCCAAATAATGTTTAATAAAATGTTATGATAATAAATGTTCTTTTAAGCACTTCTTCTATTAAAAAAAGATTTATTAATAAGACTTCTGTTAAACATTAGCATTTGGCAGAATACAAGTATGACTAATCAACTGCAGAATCTTTTTTTGAGAGACGTTACTTCACTACATTTCTGATATTAATGAGATCCTCAGTAATGGACGCTGACTTATGGACCTGACTACACGGTGACCTCAAACAGTCTGATACACAAACAAGAAAATCCCACATTGTGCTGATCTATCTATCTCTCCTTCCATCTCTCTATCACAGAACAGCACGGACGAAGAGGAGGGAGGGGGAGAGGTGGCTTTCAACAGAACAGAGGAGAGAGTGAAGGGAACACGGGAAGAAGAGATCACATTAAGGTGAAGGATTAGGAGTGAGAGAGAGGGATTAGTGCAGAGACACGGAGACTGGATGAGAAGGACGAGATGAGAGAAGGCTCAAAAGTGGCAGAAGAAAGACAGGACAGAAAGACAGATATAGAGGCCACCTCCTTTACTGACTGACACTCAGGGGCCACACCTCCTTTACTGAGACTTACACACACAGGCCACGCCTCTTTCACTGACACTAACGCTCAGGGACCACACCTCCTTTACAGGGACTGACACACACAGGCCACACCCCCTTTACTGAGACTGACACTCAGGGGCCACACCTCCTTTACTGAGACTGACACACACAGGCCACACCTCCTTTACTGAGACTTACACACACAGGCCATGCCTCTTTCACTGACACTAACCTTCAGGGGCCACAACTCCTTTACATAGACTGACACACACAGGCCACGCCTCTTTCACTGACTGACACTCAGGGGCCACAACTCCTTTACAGAGACTGACACACACAGGCCACGCCTCTTTCACTGACACTGATGCACACAGACCACACCTCCTTCACTGAGACTGACACACACAGGTCACACCTCCTTTACTGAGACTGACACAGAGGCCACTCCTCCTTCACTGTGACTCACACAGAGACCACACCTCTGTAACGGTGACTGATACAAAGAGGCCATGCCTCCTTTACTACAACTGACACACATGGGCCATTCCTCTTTCCCTGTAACTATTACACAGACCATACCTCCTTCACTGACACTGATACATAGAGGCCACGCTTCCATCACTGATACTGACACATACAGGCCACACCTCTTTCAGTGTAACTGACGCATAGGCCACATCTCTTTTCGTGTAACTGACACATAGGCCACATCTCCTTCACTGAGACTGACACACATGACTTCTAACTAGTCCTGTATGAGGTCATGACTTATCATGTGACTGCATAACTAAATGTAACTTTAGCCCCTCTCCTTTCTGCCCCAGGTACTTGCCTTGGCCTTGCTGCGAGAGGAGAAGTGTGTCTGGACGAAGAGTGCACCCAGCGCCATGCCGAAGTGTTTGTTGGCCTGATTGAGACACAGCTGGTTGAGCTCCAGCTGCCGCTCGGTTCCGTCGATCTCCCGCGAGAACTCGTGGATCGTGCTTCGGAAACCCGTGGATAAGTGCTCGCTGAGCGCCGCTACGATCCTCCACAGCATGTAGTTATGCAGAACCCTTAGAGAGAGAGAGAGACAAAGAGAGAGAGAGATTGAGAGAGAGAGTGTGAGAGAGAGAGTGAAAGAGAGAGAGAGACAGAGAGAGAGAGAGAGAGAGAGAGATGGGCGAGAGCCATACACTTAAAGAATAAGGCATGAAGCAGAGTTATTGCTGCTGCCCTGAAGTTGATTTTTTTTCCCTATAACAGCACATCTCCAAGTGTTTTCTTCCTCTTATACCACAACAATTCACCAACACTTACAAGTTTTTGTTTCTTAAAGAATGAGGTCATACTTTTTGTCAGTTTATAGTTTAATGTGAAACAGTTCCTGCTGTCACTTACGTTATAGCAGCTACAAACAGTCGTTCTCTTTAGAGAACCCTCTCTTGAAGTTATCGAGACAAAAGACGCAGCTTGTCATGTTACAGAGAAACTGCAACACGTAAACTCCTCTTTCCTGAAGATGTCGGAAATCTTAAAGTTACGTCTTAAGCTCTGATTGTTACAAAGCACTGACGAGTCCCCGTGAGTGAGCTGTTGCAATAGAAAACATAACGTATTGGAACCAGTGCATTAATTAAAGCTGTGATTTGCAGCTGTACTACTGTCAGAGCTGCTGTTCTAGAAAATTAATCAACACCTCCTGACCAATCACGATCCAGTGTGGTGTAAATCTCATTAATGCACCATAAAAAAAAGCAGAGCCAAATGAGCGTCTAAACGCTCTAAAAAGATTAAGTCCTAATTAATTACTCCGGGACGTAAACAGATGGAAAATGTCACAGCGAACAAAACAAGCTCTCGCTCTTTCTTTCCCTCTTTCTCTCTCGTGCACTCGTCTCGGCTCTTTCGCCGTGATGTCATCCCTCGCTTTTGACACGCAGACGGCATTTTAATCATCAATGTGCCTTTTCTTGGCTCTGTGCCGGTTCTCCTGTGCCAACAAAGCACTTCCACAGCCCACTCAATTCAGAGGGGAGGGAGGGATGGAGGGATGAAAAGGACAGGGGACTTTGTCTTTAAACCAGTCCTGTAAGAGAGAGTAGAACGTGAGACAGGGAGCAGGAGAGAATGAAAGTAATGAGAAGGAAAGATATAATGTAGAGAGAAAGGTAGACGATAGAGGGTGGATGGAGGGATGGAAAACGGAGAAGGAGGGGATAATAATAATAATAATAATAATAATAATAATAATAATAATAATAAATGTTTTAATAATAATAATTCCTTAGATTTATGTAGCGTTTTTCTAGACCCTCATAGCGCTTTACATGTATGAGGGAAATCTTCATGTTGTGCTTTGTGTCGCGTGATAAATGGGATAAATAGATAGAGAGTGGGTGTGGATGGATGGAGGGATGGATAAAAAGAAGGAGAAAGAAAGATGATTGAGGGACAGGGAAAGAGTGATAAATGAGAAAGAGAACAAGAAGGTAAGAGAGAAAGAGGTAGAGAAGGAATATAAGCTAAATGAAGGGAGAAATGCAGAGAGCGAGACAGGCACAGAGAAATACAAAGAGATAGTCAGAAAGAGAGACAAAGAGAAAGATGTGTGTGTGTGTGTGTGTGTGTGTGTTAGAGAGAGAGTGAGTGTGTGTCTTTGTCTGAGTCCAGCTGTGGTGAGACCATCAGCAGTAAGACACGCCCACTCTCGGTGGGCGGACCAATGAAAAACACAAATTTAATCACACTATATTACAGGAGTGTGTCTGATACAACAATGACTGATGCAGCTGGGGGATTATGGGTAATCTTGTTAAGGTAATGTGGACACCTAAAGCTCAATATGAATAAAGGCATGTGAGCTAAACACACATACACACACACACACTATCATATACTGACAGATTTATGCACACACGTACACAGACATATTTGTGTAAACAAACGCACAAATTGCATATTGATAGAAATCACATTAGTGCTGAGGACACACACACATACACACACACACACTATCATATACAGACTGATTCATGCACATACGTACACAGACATATTTGTGTAAACAAACACACAAACACAAATTGCATATTGATAGAAATCACATTACTGCTGAGGGGACACACACACACACACACACACACACAGGGCTGAAATCGAAATGTCAGTGAGGAAGTCAGCAGAGGGAATGAAAGCGAAAGAAACGAATGAAAGAGGTGAGATTTAGGAAGCTTTAAAATGAACTGGGTCACTGCAATGTCAACACTAACACACACTGCTATCTGTCTCCTGCTCTGTGTGTGTGTGTGTTTTGGAGGAATCGTGACTGTGGGAGGTTATAAGTGTTTATGTGTGAGTAGACATGCAAGTGAAATAAATACTTAATGAATATGAAAATTTTGCATCATTACTACTTTGTTGAGGTAAACAAGTCTCCGCCCACAACAGCAGCGTAATGACATCATCAAAGAGACAAATGTTTCAGACAGGGTTAAACAAACAGTTGCTATTTTTAGACATATTTTAATTAAAAACTACAGTCTAACCTACAGTTTGTTCATCTCAATAAATTATTGTTTAGTTAATTTGTTTTATTTAGTTTCTATACATCGTTTTTAGGTTTAGAGGTGTTTCTGTTTAGTTTTTAAATTTATAGTTCAGCTTTAGGTTAATGTGCACTGTAATTTAATTACACATTGTAAATATATTTCCCATGAGGTTATTCACATGAAATTGTCACCAGACAGAAAAAGATTTTGTTACCAAGGTGTCACACAAGAAATCAAAGAGCTCTCCCAAGACCTTCACGACCTTATTGATGGGGCCGTTATCCACAAGTGGAAGCAACATCACTCCGTCATCAACCGGCCACACACAGGAGCTCCTCGCAAGATTTCTGACCAGGGAGTCAGAAGAGTAGTCAGAAGAGTAGCCCAAGAGCCAAGGATCACTCGGAAAGAGCTCCAGAAACACTTGGAGGCAGCAGGGACCATCGTCACAGAGAAAACAATAGGCAGTGCACTCCACTTCACACTCACCCCACAAGACTCCCTTACTAAAGAAAAGGCATGTCGAAGCTCGTTTAAAGTTTACTACAACTCATATGGACAAGCCTATGAGATACTGGGAGAGTGTAGTCTGGTCAGACGAGAGCAACATTTAACTTTTTGGTTGTCATACTACACACCATGTTTGGAGAAGAAATGGCGCTGCACATCACCCTAAAAACACTACACCTACAGTGAAGTGTGGAGGTGGAGCATCATGGTGTGGGGCTGTTTTTCTTCATCCCATGGTACCGGTACACTTCATATAACTGAATGAATGATGAATGGAGCCCTTTACTGGGAGATTCTTGAGAAGAATCTGCTGTCATCCACCAGGATGATGAAGATGAGACGTGGGTGGAGCTTCCAGCAGGACAATGATCCAAAGCATACAGCAGGAAACTCTCAATTGGTTTCAGAGGAAAAATCAAGGTGTTAGAATGGTCCAGTCAATCACCTGACTCGAATCCAACTGAACAAGATTTAAAGACGATAAGTTTAGAAGAACGGACCAAAATCACACCTGAATATCGTGGCCCATTAATGTCTTCATACAGGAAGCGTCTGGAACAGCGTCTGAAGCGTCTGGAAACCGTCGTTACAAACAAAGACTTCTCCACAAAGGATTAAATCAATTTCAGTTAGTGTGTTCAATATTTTTATCCCGTGTCATTCCTCTTTATTCCACATAACTTTATTTATAAACTTTAATGTTGTGAATTCTTTATATTTCCAGATTTCTGGAGTTAATACTGACGTCTGGTGAAAAGTTCATGTGAACAACCTCATAGAAAATATATTTACTGAAAAAAAGTTGACGCGTTCAATACTTATTTCCTCCACTGTGTGTGGGGTGAAATCTAGGCTAATTTATGCTAAGAGTGTAGCATGAAATTTTAACTAAGGTTGTGCTTGGTAGAAAAAGCTCTGTTATATAATTAATGCAAATTAGCTTTGACAAGCCCTGTGTTTATGCAGAAGATGTCATGCTCTGTAATTTGATTCATTACATCTTGTCATTTCGGGATGCTCACACGGCCGCGCACAAATGTGAGACAGCAGAATATCACGCTAATGTTAAAATGCTACACGTTTTCAACACAAGCCTAGGATAAGCTCAAACGGCGTGGTGAAAATCAAAACTGAGGCGTGATCCTGAAGACGCGGTTAGCATACTGATTTAGCTTAAAGTCCTGCTAGCATTCAGACTTATTGTGTATTTAGAGCTGCTCACAAGCTGCGATTGAAGTTATTTCATAGTCAGCGTTAAAAG
>CM022759.1:7336110-7348610 GCA_012411365.1 Ameiurus melas
TCCTGGAGTTCAGCAGTGATATGAACATTGAGACAGTGTCCTGTAAGCACCTGCATGAAAGTTTTTAATAAGAAAAAACTGAATGGGAGAGTAGACACCCCATGGCGAGCTGTACTGGGTTTTAATGATGTTAAACCGGAGTGGAGGGCACTTTAAAACCACCCTTAACCAAAAATTTTGCTGACCTCCAATGGAGGATTTTACATGGAATTGTTTCTGTGAATTCTTTCATCTCCATTCTAAACCCTGAGGTCTAACAGGAATGTCCATTTTGTTCACAGAGAGAGACTGCTTTTCATGCTTTTATTTTGTTTGTGTTTTTAAAAAACAACCTGAGGTCATTTTATGTGGATTTTACTTATGTGGATTTTAACCCAGATTTTTATCTTGGGTTTTAAGTGCATCAGAAAGAACGTAAAAGTCAGCTGATCAGTTTTATCTTTGGACAGGCAAAAATGTCAATATACCTGAGCAGGAAAAACAAAGTGGCACAGAACACAGACTGCAATGCCAAAAAAGTTCTCTCCAGACTGATCAAGTCACGAATTCTGATTGATTTAAAATTTTTACAGAAGTATGGGAGACTTAGAGATGTTTAAGGCGGTGTGGTGTTGCGAGGAGGCTCTGTGTTCTGTAGTGGAGGGAGAACTTTGTTTTGTACCAGCATTAGGCTGATGATGTTCTTAACGACTAGCCTTTTGTTGCGCTGACATTTATTTATTTATCTAATTCATTTATGTTTTTTAAATATTTAAATATGTATTTATTTGTATATTGAGTCACATTTGACTTTAGTGTGCATAATGTGACCTTTTGTTAAATAAAGGATTGTAAAAGTCAAAAGAAAGTCTCTCTTTCTCTCTCTCTGAGTCTCTGAATGTCTCTCACTCTCACTAAGACAAATTAAATCAAACACAGCTTTATTGGCATGAACTGTAACTGTTAACTGATGTCTGTAGCCAAAGCATTGCGTGGGATAAGGAAACAAAATAACAATGTTAATAATGATAAATAAAGATGAATAAAATGGTATCTAAAATAAATGAATTTAATAACAACAACAATAATAATAATAATAATAATAATAATAATAATAATAATGATGATAACAACAACAACAATAATAATAATAATAATAATAATAATGATGATAACAACAACAACAATAATAATAATAATAATAATAATAATAATAATAATAATAATAATGATGATGATAACAACAACAACAATAATAATAATAATAATAATAATAATAATAATAATAGGTCACTGTGCATTAGTGTTTAGCACATTTGCCTCGCACCTCCAGGGTTTGGGGTTCAGATCCCTGTGTTCACAGAGTTTGCATGTTCTCCCTGTGCTTCAGGGGTTTCCTCCGGGTACTCTGGTTTCCTCCCCAGTCAAAAGACACGCGCTGTAGACTGACTGCCTTTTCCAAATTCTCTGTCTTGGTCTTGGTCTCTCTAGCTCAGACAGCTCTTGAACTTGAGAGGGTGTGTGTGTGTGTGTGTGTGTGTGTGTACTCACACCAGGAGCCATGCGTTGGAGCTGTTTCAGCGTGATGCGGTTGTACATGCTGCTGATATCTTTTCTCTGATCTTCGAATTCGGACACAGTGATCTAGAAAGAGATAAACCAGAACACTGAGATAAAAGCCGCACCGTCATTTTCCTCACTCTGACCAATACTCTGACAGTCTTGGCCATGCCATTCACAGCATTCAAAATGACAATTTCCACGAAGGAGAACAGTCAGATTATCTGAGAATTAGGTTTACCTGTGGAGGTTAACTTCCTGACACTTTAATGAACTGTTAGATTTGTTTATTGTAGGAGGAAAAACTCCAGTCCTCTCCTAAAACCAACAGCAGGTTAAATGTGTGCATTAGTTTTTACCCAAAATATCGACTCTAATTTATAAGGTTAATGTAACTGATTTCAAAAAACAAACTTTTAATTGAAATGTTGGAAAAGTAATTTCCCTCTCAGCGTTTGATTATGAATACAAACCCGACCTCATAAAAGATTTTCACTAGAAAATGACGTAATAATGTCCTTCAGGGAAGTAACGTATAAAGTTATATTTTGCTAATTCTGTTTCCTGAACTTGTATATTATTACTGAAATCACAACCTCCTTCAGCATGAAATTTTAAATATGCTTTAAAATGATACCAAATATGCCCGAGGAATATATACTGATATCAGTGCAAAGGATCAGGTTTAACTTGTCACTCTGACCTAAAAAAATAATAATAGTTTCTAGAAATCTTGTACATTAGCTGTATGATGATTCTACACCCATATAATCCTTAACCTAAAACAGCCCTGCAGCAAAAACAGCCCCGCCTCCAAACTAGCCAAATAACAAAACAGCCTGCCTCCAAATTAGGCCCACCCCAAAACAGCCCTGCTGCAAAAATTGACCCGCCCCAATACAGCCCCGCCTCCAAAATATTCCCTTCCCAAAACAGCCTGCCTCAAACAAGCTCTGCCCCAAAACAGCCCTGAAGCAAAAACAGCCCCACCTCCAAACTAGCCCTGCCCTAAAACAGCCCTGCAGCAAAAATAGACCCGCCCCAAAACAGCCCTAACTCCAAAATATTCCCACCCCAAAACAGCGCCGCCTCCAAAACATCCCCACCTCAAAATAGCACCCCATAATTGCCCTGCAGCAAAAATTGACCCGACCCAAAACAGCCCCGCCTCCAAAATATTCCTACCCCAAAACAGCCCCGCCACCAAAATATTCCGACTCCAAAATATTCCCACCCCAAAACAGTCCTGCCTCCAAAATACCCCCACCTCAAAACAGCCCCACCTCCAAACAAGAACAACCCCAGCCTAATCAGCTCTGCCCCTGTAACAACCTTGCCCCAGTAAAAGCCCCACAATAATAGCTTCACTCCAAATTCAACATAGCTCCCTCAAACATAACCCCACACCGAAAACAACCTCATCCCAAAACCAAGTTTTTGTCAGAAACAACCCTGATGCACTTACGTTAGCCAGTCTCATCTCCAGGTCCAGGATTTCACGGGACTTCACCGTGGCGTTATGAGCTCCCAGCATGCTCAGCAGCCGCTCCATTAGCGCCTTGTAGGCTGCCAGGATCTGACATCATGACCACAGGAGAAGTGTGTATATGACACAATCACTCGCTCGTGCTTACTAATGTTAAAATAATATTACACTGACGCTGATTACTGTAAACAATCAGCTGGGACTCAGTTTCACATGACCTCAGCTGTATGAGGGCACAGGTGTGACATCATTAACTCATTAGCTGGTGCCCTAGACACACATCTGACACGATCGATGTGCTGTATGAGCTCACAGCAGGGAAAAAAAGGAAAGTGACAGATGACTATGAGAAATGGAGAGATGAAATAAAGAAGCGAGCATACGGAGGACAAGGGATTAAAGCATGAACGAAAATGAGGTAGAGTGATGATGTTACATTTGATAGTAGACCATAGATCGAAGAAACAAGAAATGCTGGATTAGCCAATGTGCTAGCTGCTACAAAATATCTGCCATGTTGGAAAAGTCCAGATTTAGTGACAAGCCTGGGTGTCTGGAGAGATGCATCTCTGTCATCATAAAAGCTTTGGTTTTCTTATAAATGTTAATTATTTTCCTCACACACACAATACACACACACACACACACACACACACACACACTTCTACAGGTGTTATACCTTCACACTGTCCTCATCCTGGCCCAGGTATAGAGTCCTCTCAGGCAACGTCAGACCCTCCTGATCAATCTAAACACACACACACAATTTGAGGTTATTTGCGTATGAGTTATGTGAGTATTTGCATACATACTGTAGTAAGTATCAGAACAGTCTAACACACACACACACATACACACACACACTCACTCACTCACTCTTATGGCGTTGCGAGATGAGTTTTTATCATCCACGTTAACAGTGAGTGAGAAGAAGACAGCGGTGCTGTACACTCCCTGGGTCCTATAGAGCATCTCATTAAAGTCAGGTCTCGTTTGGATGGAGCCGCTTTCCCAACCCGCCCCTCCGGGCGGAGCTGCAGCCAGGTCCCACCCACCACAGCTGTCAATCACTTCCATCATGGGCTCGGCTCCAAGCCGGTCGATTTCCTGGATGTTGACGCAGGAACGATAAAACTCCTTCACCTGGGTCAAAGCAAAAAGAAAGAAAGGCCACCAGATTATCATCATTAAAAGACAACAAATAATCAACCATATGTCTGAAATAGGAAATGTTACAGAGAAAGATGTCGGAAAACTTAAGACTACAGCTTTACTACTGACTGTTTCGAAGCGCGGACACTGGAGACTCCTTCCATAAAAGAAAAAGATGTCACCATTTTAACGCACGTTTTTGAAATGTACCGAATGTACAGTTTCTGGGCGTGGAAAGGTTAACTATCAACAGCTCTAAGGACTCCAGGAAATAAATCTGATGGTACAAATTTAGATAACATTCATAACATTTAAACATATTTATAAAATGTATCTGCGCTGTGATCATGACCCCCTTATGTGGAGATTTTGTGAAGCAGGAAGAGCTCCATGGCTGCTTTGATGTTTGTTGGTAATAGGATAGCATTTTCAATGTAGCATTACCATTTGAATGAAATAATGTCAATAGAAAACATTTCATGGCCTAATTTATTATAGGTCTTATAATATATTTAGATCGGTTACAAATTGGTATGAGGGTTTCTCACCGGCTAAAAAATGATTCGTCTCAGTTTGAATATGCTATTCCTGAATAATACATGTACACTCTACATATTTCTGTATTTTTGTATCAGGTTTGGATAAACAATGAAATAAAACACTTGTTGATACTGAGCTCGAGAGTGTGTGTGTGGGGTTGACCTTTCTCTCAGCACTATCAGGTCCCTTCCTCCTGACTGGTTCCTCCAGCAGGCGCTGTAGCTTCTCCTGGTTCTGCTCTCCGATGGCTGTGATGACGCCGTAGCTGAGTTTGTCCTCGGGAATGGCGTGTCGTCGCAGCCAGCCGCCACATGCGAAGCTGTAGAAGTCATGACACGGTGCCACGCTGGCGTCTACGTTGGCCTGGACGAAGCGAGCAGCCCTCAGGAGCGAGCGCCGCACTGTCCCACACTCCCGCTCGCACTGAGTGTCCTGAGCGTCCAGCCAGACTAACTTCAGCGCCAGCATGCAGCCCAGGATCACGCACACACCACCGGCAAACACCAGTGCAGAAAGCAGGCAGATCTCACGCCGACTCCACCTCTCAGTACTGGAGGACTTACTACCACCAGCCCCGCCTGCTGCCCCGCCCCGGGACCGCCCACTACGATCCAGAGACCCGCCCAGTGTCAAGCTCATGCCATTGCTGCTGTACCGGCTGCCGTACTTCACTTCCTGGAAGTCATCATAGTGCGCCGTGAGCGAGTAGGTCTTCTCCAGCGAGACCGGGGAATGCGGCTTAGATTTGTTGGGGAATGTGTGGAACATGTTGGGTCACACTGAGGGCATGACCTTTGACTCTTGACCTTTGATCTACAGCAGGTTATCTGCGAGAGAGGAAGTTCTTTCCCGCTCTCCTGTAGATTTTCACCAATCCTATGTAGGAGTGAAGACAGAAGCAGAGGACATTAGCAGCGTAAGAGATGGATGACACAAGGTTGAATCCATGATTAAAATGCCCGAGGATGACAGAACACGCCTCTTTCCTTGTCAGGCCCATTTTTCCCCCATCACTCCTTTCATTTTTTTGTTCTATTGCTCTATCCTAAAGTTGTTTGGATTGATTTCTAACACTCGTCTGTCGGAGGCGTGCAGCCCTGTAACTCCAGCAAGCCAATCGATCAGAAAGTGGGAGAGAGAAAGATTGGAAGAAATAGAGCGCACTTATTTATTCATGCTTTCAGCAAAAGTCAACGTTTTGCAGAGGTGGTCTCTGTAAATTACAGAGCAACAGGAAATCCTCAGGATATCTTTACCCAGGAGCAAAAAGAAAGTCTGGCTTTTCAATGTCATACAGAAAATGGACAGAAGAAGAAAAGTGCTGAATGAGATGAAGAATTGAAAGGTTTAGGTTAAACTTGACTTAAGGCTGATTTCCATTCTGTGCTTTATCACGATAACGAAAATGGCAAAAATCTCAAATTATGAAAGAATTCCATGTGAGTTAATCACGGATCTCAGGCCGTTTAACATGATGTGCTCATAAAGAGTCGACCTCACTGCCAGCAAAAATAATCGGCAAACAAGTTTCAGAAGTTTCAGACCACAATCTCAGAGCGTTGTTACGATGCACGTGGAAAAAGTCACCAATAGGAGCAATGTCACATCACAGCACACATGTGCCAGAATCCATTATGTAATTTGACTTGCATGGTATGTGAACAACTGCTATAAGAAAGTCTGCTACAGAATTGCACTCATCTCATACGATGTGACACTCAATAAACTAGCGGTACAGTTATTTTTTCTGATTGTTGCTGGAAAAAATCCTCGATTTTGCTGCGGGTTTTTTTTTTTAAACTTGCGATGCAATTTGTTGATTTTGTTTGTGCTTGTTTCGTTTAGTTTTTTTTGCAGGAAAACAAAATTTCGTGGTGATTTCCGTTGATAAACAAGACTTTTTCTCTGTAAAAAGGCGTCCATTTTCTACGTATGTGTGTTAAACACAGCTACGATTTCAGCAACAAGCCACATTTATACAGAGATTTTTCTCAACTCTATGCAAATTAGTTATGACGCAGTAAATTTGTCATATATGAGCTTTTATTAAATGTGCATAGGGATATAGAAAAGATATAGGTAAGGAAAGAAAGCTTGGAAGGACGTAGCAGAGATCGTTGATGTCTCTGGTGAGTGTACGGTATGTAGATTTCTCGCTTTGCTAATCTAATCTCAGAATGAAGCTAGTACAAAGCAAAGCACGTAACCCCTAAATCACACTGATTATCACACTGATTAGTGCGTTACTTAATCTGTGTTTAATTGCCTAGTTTCAGAAGATGTATACAGCTACTACTGTTTCTCATTGGAATAAAACAAAAAAAGAAGGATTAGCCACGCCCACATATTGACTTACTACTGTGAATGTAGGATTAGATCACGGTTCTTATTAAAATTAAGAAGCTTTTACAAACAAAATCTTAATGCTAAGTGGACAGTTTTTAAGAGCTCTGAAATCTAAATTAAATAAAAAATAGAAAAAGAATCCGTTCTTCACCTGTGTATTATTATGTCATCGTTCAGGTTAGTATATTTGATATGTCTTGACTTTAAGAAGTCTTAGATTTTCCACTCCTGCATTTTTTATTTATTTATTTATTTATTTTTACAGAGAAGATGAAATAGGGTGCACTTATTTATTCATGCTTCCAGCAAAAGTCAACGTTTGCTAAGTTCATTTTGGTAAATCACAGAGCAACAGGAGATCCATGAGCAAGAAAAACGAGAATGAGAAACGGAGAATAAAAAAACTGTTTTTTTTAGTATCAGTACGTGGACGGTGCGGATCGGTTACTCTGGTTAATTTATCATTCGGAGTTAATTGCAGGTTCTCTATATTTTCTTTCTTTCCAGGTCCCATGTTCTCTTGTTCTCTGTGTTCCTTGAATTCTAGATTGTTAATGGGTAAATAAGAATCTCACTGTGATGACCATGTGACCATATTCTCAGAGCCCTGTTATAATGCTTGGAGAAAAAAGGCTCAAGTGAATAGTATTTGAGTTTTCGTCCTATCGCACTAAAGCGTCTGACTTCTTATTTATAGCCTCAACTATAACCATAGCTCCTGCGTGCATTCGTGCAGAATGTTTTTATGAGAATTGCTTGAAAAACAATGATTCTTCGAAGAAAATCTGTCCTGTGGTGTATCAAAGCTCCTGATATAAAGCAGACAGTGGGTGGAGTTACAAAGCTTTGAAGGAGTCAAGGAGACTGATGGGTTGCAACACACACACACACACACACACACACACACGCACACACACACGTGCACACACACGAGCATTTCTTTCCCAGACTGTGGAAAATTCTCAGCAGATATGTGTGTGTTCTCATGCCAAACCAAAGTGGGAAAGTAGATGGGAAAGTGAACATAAATCTTTAGAACAAAAAGGGAACAAACTCCCGTGTGTGTGTGTGTGTGTGTGTGTGTGTGTGTGTGTGTGTGTGTGTGTGTGTGTGTGTGTGTGTGTGTGTGTGTGTGTGTGGTTACGGGACAATTCATGAAAATGGATCCTTACTTGCTCTGGAGCAGAACTCTGATGTCTTTACCAGGCCCTCCTAGTTCAATACACCTCATTGTGTTTGTCTGTGTGTGTGTGTGTGTGTGTGTGTGTGTGTGTGTGTGTGTGTGTGTGTGTGTGTGTGTGTGTGGAGAGAGAAAGGAAACAAAGGTCTTTAAGCTGAAAATCAGAAAGATGTGTTGACAGATGGAGCTTGTGTGTGTGTGTGTGTGTGTGTGTGTGTGTGTGTGTGTGTGTGTGTGTGTGTGTGTGTGTGTGTGTGTGTGTGTGTTACGTTAATTCGGCATGTCATCCCACATTTCCCTTATAAAGGAATCACTGTAGAGAAGAATTAATCAGATGACACACACACACACACACCTGAGGTAACTTGAATGAGAGGGACTGTTCTTTGGAATATGCCACTTCTTATCCACTTGATCATTCATCATCATCATTGCACACACACACACACGCGCGCGCACACACACACACACACACACAAATCTGAACACATATTCACTGAGATACATACATGAATGCTAACGCAACCTTAAAATACCTCCAGTCAATGTCATTTATACAATAAATCACTTTCACACACAGCCTCATCAACCTCATCTATAGCTTCATATACAACCTCACCTACAACCTCCTCTACAGAGTCATCTACAGCCTCATCTACAGCCTCATCTATAGCTTCATATACAACCTCACCTACAACCTCCTATACAGAGTAATCTATAGCTTCATATACAACCTCACCTGCAACCTCATCTACAGCCTCATCTATAGCTTCATATACAACCTCACCTACAACCTCATCTACAGCCTCATCTATAGCTTCATATACAACCTCACCTACAACCTCCTCTACAGAGTCATCTATAGCTTCATATACAACCTCACCTACAACCTCCTCTACAGAGTCATCTATAGCCTCAACTACAGCCTCATCTACAGCCTCATCTATAGCTTCATATACAACCTCCTCTACAGCCTCATCTATAGCCTCATCTACAGCCTCATCTACAGCATCATCTACATCCTCATCTACAACCTCATCTACAGCGTCATCTAAAACCTCATCTACATCCTCATCTACAACCTCATCTACAGCGTCATCTAAAACCTCATCTACATCCTCATCTACAACCTCATCTACAGCGTCATCTAAAACCTCATCTACAACCTCATCTACATCCTCATCTACAACCTCATCTACATCGTCATCTACAGCATCATCTACACATCATCTACATCCCATCTACAACCTCATCTACCCTCATCTACACTCATCTACATCCTCTTACAACCTCATCTACATTAAAACCTCATCTACATCCTCATCTACAACCTCATCTACATCCTCATCTACAACCTCATCTACAGGTCATCTAAAACCTCATCTACAACCCCATCTACATCCTCATCTACAACCTCATCTACCTCATCTACAACCTCATCTACAACCTCACTACATCCTCATCTACAACCTCATCTACAGCGTCATCTAAAACCTCATCTACAACCTCATCTACAACCTCATCTACATCCTCATCTACAACCTCATCTACAGCGTCATCTAAAACCTCATCTAAAACCTCATCTACAACCTCATCTACATCCTCATCTACAACCTCATCTACATCCTCATCTACAACCTCATCTACAACCTCATCTACAGCCTCATCTACAACCTCATCTACAGCCTCATCTACAACCTCATCTACAGCCTCATCTACAACCTCATCTACATCCTCATCTACAACCTCATCTACATCCTCATCTACAACCTCATCTACAGCGTCATCTAAAACCTCATCTACAACCTCATCTACATCCTCATCTACAACCTCATCTACATCCTCATCTACAACCTCATCTACAGCGTCATCTAAAACCTCATCTACAACCTCATCTACATCCTCATCTACAACCTCATCTACATCCTCATCTACAACCTCATCTACAACCTCATCTACAGCCTCATCTACAACCTCATCTACAGCGTCATCTACAACCTTATCTACATCCTCATCTACAGCATCATCTACATCCTCATCTACAACCTCATCTACAGCCTCATCTACAGCATCATCTACATCCTCATCTACAACCTCATCTACAGCGTCATCTAAACCTCATCTACATCCTCATCTACAACCTCATCTACATCCTCATCTACAACCTCATCTACATCCTCATCTACAACCTCATCTACAGCGTCATCTAAAACCTCATCTACAACCTCATCTACATCCTCATCTACAACCTCATCTACAGCCTCATCTACAACCTCATCTACAACCTCATCTACATCCTCATCTACAACCTCATCTACAGCGTCATCTAAAACCTCATCTACAACCTCATCTACATCCTCATCTACAACCTCATCTACATCCTCATCTACAACCTCATCTACAACCTCATCTACAGCCTCATCTACAACCTCATCTACAGCGTCATCTACAACCTTATCTACATCCTCATCTACAACCTCATCTACAGCCTCATCTAAAACCTCATCTACATCCTCATCTACAACCTCATCTACAACCTCATCTACAGCGTCATCTACAACCTCATCTACAGCCTCATCTACAACCTCATCTGCAGCGTCATCTACAAAATGTGCACTTGGTAAAAGTGCTACTACAACCTCATCTACATCCATATCTACAACCTCATCTACAACCTCATCTACAACCTCATCTACAGCCTCATCTACAACCTCATCTACAGCCTCATCTACAACCTCATCTACATCCTCATCTACAGCCTCATCTACAACCTCATCTACATCCTCATCTACAACCTCATGTACAGCCTCATCTACAACCTCATCTACAGCGTCATCTGCAGCGTCATCTACAACCTCATCTACATCCATATCTACAACCTCATGTACAGCCTCATTTACAGCGTCATCTACAGCGTCATCTATAACCTCATCTACAACCTCATCTACAGTGTCATCTACAACCTCATCTATACGCACAATTTACAACAGCTTCCACCTTCAGTTACCACTGAACTTCCATCAGTGCATATTTGTCTAGAAATGTATGAAATAGCTAAGCAGAAAGAGCTTGTTCATTGTTGATCTTTAACCATTAGATATTGTTTTATTTAAGCAATTTGTAATCTGGTAATTTGTAAATAAATATAGACACACATAGTGCTTTTCTCTGAGGGAATAGATGTAAAGTTGTACACAGGGAGTGAGAGGCTAATGGATTACATCTGTTCATCTGATGAATGACCATTTACTAAAGCATGACAGGAGGGTGTACACACAACACACACACACACACACAGAATATAAAAAGCCACTTAGCCACATTTATAAGCTTTTCAGTCCTCTCAGTATCTCTTCCAAATGTACACACACAAACACACACACACACGCTAAACTAAACTAAACCAATATATATACTAACCCAACCTTGAATCCCTAAAACCGGAACCTTTGCTTCTTTCAGTTCCAGTCTGAGTATACACCGTCAAATGTCGTAAATAACGTTTTAGTGATGGGTTGCGTCTTTGCCAGATCCATCAGGGTTCGATTCTTAACACCATTAACACACACACGCACACACACACACAAACACAAACACAGCCATAATGAAGAAAACACACACACACACACACACACACATATCGTCTTGCGGATAAACTGGGCGTGTGCTAATATTAAATATTTAAATGACAATAACTGCCCAGACTTTTATCACGGTTTAGGACATTCTCACAGTATAACAACACAAGTGTTGTGAAACTTCCTTGTTGTCTATACCATTGTGTGAATGTTATTCCATGACACCAACCATGCCAAATAAACATGGACATTTTCACAGAAATGAATGACCAGCAAATAATAATTTTGTTAAATATTTAGAACACAATAAGAAAAATCCACTTGACGTCACCTACACA
Organism: Ameiurus melas; assembly: GCA_012411365.1. NCBI lineage: Eukaryota > Metazoa > Chordata > Actinopteri > Siluriformes > Ictaluridae > Ameiurus > Ameiurus melas. The sequence goes on from CM022759.1 coordinate 7,348,270, forward strand.
ATCCACGTTTTCAACTGTTTCCGATAAAGAATGTTATGTGTAGAATACCGCGGTATATTGTAGAACTCGCACTTTAACACTTTTAGAGTCAGAAACCCAAAAGACTTCAGTTAAAAACACAATAAAATCTTCACTGGTTAGCATGACTTTTTAAAGAAATCATTGTTGATGAAGGCTTACAGTGAAGACAATAATAAATTAAAACTGACCAAATTAGAGATGAAGGGAAAATGTGATTTTTCTTTTTCTAAAAAAAAAAAAACATCTTTCCACAATGTTTTCGACTCTGACCAACCCGAGGCCAGATCCGAAAGGATCCTCTAATAAAGGACACAAGCGAA
>CM022759.1:7358610-7363610 GCA_012411365.1 Ameiurus melas
TCTCTCACTCCCCGTCTTTCTCTCTCTCTCTCTCTCTCTCTCTCTCTCTCTCTCTCTCTCTCACACCTCTCTCACTCTCTCACCCCCGATCACTCTCTCACCTCGCTGTCCCTCTCTCTACTCTCACTCTCTCACTCCCTGTCTCTCTCACTCCTCTCTCACCCTGTCTCTCTCTCTCTCTCACTCACTCTCTCACTCCCTGTCTCTCTCTCTCTCACTCTCTCTCACTCTCTGTCTCTGTGTCTCTCTCATTCTCTCTCTCTCTCTCTCTCTCTCTCTCTCTCTCTCTCTCTCGTCTCTCTCAGCCTTGATTCCAGATTTTATGATCACAACACAATAGAATTGTGAAATGAAAAATAATAAAATTTTAATTCACACATAAAATCTCCATCAACCACTCTTCCCCTCTCCCTCTCTCCCTTTCTCACTCCCTCTCCCTCTCTTTCTCTCTCTGTGTTTCTCTCTCTTGCTGTCGCTCTCTTATTCTCTCTCTCTCTCTCTCTCTCTCTCTCTGCCTCTCTCGCTCTCTTTCTCTCTCTCTCTCTTATTCTCTCACTCTCTTTCTCTCTTTCTTATTCACTCACTCTCTTTCTCTCTCTATCTCTCTCTCTTATTATCTCTCTCTTAATCTCTCACTCTTTCTCTTATTCTCTCACTCTCTTTCTCTTATTTTCTCACTCTCTCTCTCTTATATTCTCTCTCCCTCTCTCTCTCTCTCTCTCTCCATCTCTCTCTCTCTCCCAGTTTTCTATTACATCACTGATGAAATCTGTAGCTCAGCCTGATTACATTACTGCAGTAGGGAACAGTGTGTATGTGTGTGTGTGTGTGTGTGTGTGTGTGTGTGTGTGTGTGTGTGTTTATGGTAATACAGAATGTAGAAAAGTGAAACTATTTCAGTGGAACACTTTACACTTCTGCTTTAATCAGGATTGTGATTCACGCTCACTGTGTTTCCGTGGATTCCTGAGACGGAGATGAAACTGAGACGTGATCTTGCTTCAGCTCTCTAAAGCAGCTACATAAATAATATTTACTTGGTGAAAAAGCCAATTTACCCGAATGAAAACAGGGCATGGCGACACGGGAAAAGGAATTTGTAATTTCACTCTGTGTGAAATTCCTCCAGGTGAACTTTAACCCTGAGTGAAAACAAAAATAAATAAATAAATAATCCCCGAGTTTTGTTTTCACTGTTTTATTAAATTCACCTGGAATATGTCAGTTAACCCTTTAAAAATCATTTGCATACAATAATAAATTATTTAATAGGTTCTTAAATCCCAAGAAATGACAAAAAATGGCCTACAGATTTATTCTCCTTTAAAAATACCAGGGTGCATGAATAAACATGAATATGCAAATTAGAGTATAAGCTCTCAGTTCCGCTCTCTAATACAGCTACAAGAATAACATTCCATCCATCCTCTACCGCTTGCTCCTTTTCAGGGTTGTGGAGAACATGGAGTCTATCCCAGGAAGCATCGGGCACAAGGCGGGGTACACCCTGGACAGGGTGCCAGTCCATCGCAGGGCAAGAATAACATTCCCTTTCCAAAAAACCCCAAAATTAATAGCCCGTTTATCCGAATGAAAACAAAACATCAGGGCTAAAGGCTTTTTTAAAATAATTTGCAGAGAATAATTCCAAGAAAAGACTAAAAACATCTTACACCTTCACCCTCACTGAAAATACCAGGATCTGAATATGCACATTAGGACCCCCCCACTTCTCCTCCTTCCTGTCACGAGGTGTGATGTCAGGGAAGTAGGACGGATGCAGGTCCAGTTCGAATGGTGGTTTTATTTATAACGATGTGAGCAGACAAATCGAAACGTGAAAACAAAAGAGAAACCAGAACAAGAAACATAAAACATGACAAACAATGAACGAAGCTAACTAACCCTATGCTATGCTATGCTATACTATGCTAAGCTAGGCTAGGCTAAGCTATGCTATACGCTAACTCTATAAACTAAACACAAATCATGGCATGGACTATGGCTATAACTATGACTGTGAACATGAACAAGAACTATGAACATGGCACGGAACGAAGACTCTATATCTATAATCTAGTTCTAGAATTGACTTCTAAGTCTATCTAGTCTACCTACTCTATCTATCTCTCTAATTACCCGCGTTGTGTGAAACATGGCTCCCGATATACACACACACACACACACACACACAGGTATCATTAGCCCTGCAACTGCTAACAGCTGCGGGCAATACCATAACACACGTGACCTGATGACACATGACAAGACGGGGCGAGGACACGATGTCAACCACAACAACACAAGACATGTGGTTATACACGTGTTGGAATGTCTCGGCTGTCAACAATGAAGAGGCAGGCGCATGCGCACCAGTGCTTAAAGCGCGCTGCTTCACGGGGGAATCATGACACTTCCTGGTTAATCAACTGCTGAGAAACTCAATCTCGTGTGTGATTTCAGTATAAAAGTCTCATTTTCTTAGTTTCACACTGACTAATTCACACAGATATTAAAATCTGATGTCTGCAGTCTGCACCAATCAGAAAACAGGACGATATTTTATTTGTGATAAATAATGACAAAAGTGCTTTTTTACAAAGTGCTTTTCAACCAGCAATTGGTGAATAAACACAGGTTCTGACCTTCTTCTTACCACACACACACACACACACACACACACACACACACACAGGCTAAGAGAAAATGAAATTGGATGTTTTCGTGTCAGTGTGTCGGATCTGTTTGTGTCGTTAGTGCTAACGAGAGGAAATACTTATTGCATTGTGGCACTTTAATTAACATTGATTTAAATTGCCTTTTATTAACAACAGGGATGTCAGGATCCATTTTCAATTAGCCAGGACATCTGTCACCTAAAGCGCACACACACACACACACACACACACACACACACAGCATCATTCATTTCCAGGAAAATAAATGGTTTCTAATGTTACGTACTTGTCCTGCTGGACTTGTGATTGAACGCCGTTTGAAACTTTTTATCCATCGAGCTGGAGAACAGCACTTTATTAATAACTCTGTGGCATTTCTCCCACAGCCCTGTGGTAATTTAGCTAATGTACAGTTGTAGGAACGCCACTGCTTAATTGGCCGTTAAATGAATCTAAAAAGTAAGCACAAACAACTGTAACGAGAGTCAGCGTGAGATGAGAGAAATGCTCAGAATGACACCTGAAAGTAAAGTGAAAGTTGATTTAATGCCATGTTGAGAGATATTAAATGTTAACACTAGATAAAAGATTTAATATTTACAGAAATATTCAATATTAATATTGATTTAATGTTAGTGGTGTGATTTACAAAAAAATTATCAAATAAAAATTAACTGTTAAATCAGGGGCGCCGATACTTTTATACACAGCAACAGATGGACGATAGTCAGTTATTATACATTTTTTGATGTTTATTCATCATGCTGTCCTTTTCCTCTTCTCTCCCTCTCTACTCTTTATCGCCCTCCCTCCGTCTCTCTCACTTTCATGCTGTGATCCTCCAGCTTTCCCATCAGCCTCCTGTCATTACCACGGCCGATCGACCCCAACCGCTATCCAGTCGCCAACCGTGTGTGTGTGTGTGTGTGTGAGAGAGAGAGAGATAGGAAATAATGGTGCATGAAATATACAAAGACCCTGGGACACTGGCAGCTGTGGCGTCTGAAAGTGTGTGTGTGTGTGTGTGTGTGTGTGTGTGTGTGTGTGAGTGTGTGTCTGTGTGTGTGTGTGTGTGTGTGTGTGTGTGAGGGAGAGTTTTGTGAGCCAAAAGCAGATCTAACAGCGGTGATGATTGATAGCTGTCTAAAACTTTGACTCACTCGCTGGAGACTGAACTTCTGTAATCAGAGAAAGTCTGGACATGAAAAATGAATTTTCCCACTAGTGCTCTTTTTACACACACTCTCTCTCTCTCTCTCTCTCTCTCTCTCTCTCTCTCTCTCTCTCTCACACACACACACACACACACACACACACTGAGGCAGACAGATTTATTAGAGCTCCTCACAGAGTTATTAAAACATTAGCGACTGTTTGTGTGTTTATGTTCTGCAGCATTTCCCCGTCAGAAAAGTTTCCAAGTAGAACCTGTTTTTGGAGGCCAGGAATTCTCAAGGAAAAGTGTATGTCTATCATTCTTACGAAATCTTTGGTTGTACCTCTAGGGGAACCCTTAAAAGTTCTATGTAGGACAATACACTAAGCTGTTTTCCTCAGGAACACTTGAGGAACAAGTGTTCTAAGTGATCACTCTGAAAACGTTTAAGTGTTCACTGTTTGTCCTGCAGCAGAAAACTTTAAATGTTCTGGTTAGAACTTTACAACAGTCTTACTTTATTAGAAAGGGTTCCAAGTAGAATGCATCAAGTACCACGAAAAAAAAAAAGGTTTTGTCTTGACAGGTTCCTAAGGTAGATGTAAAACCCATTTTTGTAACTAAGAACCCTTGAAAAAGAACTTTTTTCTAAGAATGTCCCCTAACCCTTAAGGTTTCTTCAATTGTTCCTGTGTGAGAACCTGCAAAGGTTCTATATTTAACTGTGTTTTCAGAGCTGGTTCCAAGGAGAACTTTTTTTTTAGAACCTAGGAATCTTTAATTATCCAATAAACCATTAAAGATCCAAAGAAGAAAGTTTTTTTTAAGTACTAAGATGCTAAAAGGTATACTCTTGACAGAAATAAGCCCCCCTTTTTTAAGCTACAAACTATTAATTAATCGTTGAACTCTTAGAACACACTTAAAGAACCCGTTTTTCTAACACTTTCTACTAACTCTTAACCCTCTGACCCCTACGTTCCCACAGTATTAAGTCCCATAACCCTATATTCCCCAGAGAAACAGCACGCAAACCCTGAGTTCCTGGACCAAAATCAACATTTTAATTTGAACATTTTTAGGCCTTGAAACAACTTATAATAATGTATTTGAGTAATATTACTGTGAAAATGAAGCAGTTCAGTGTTTTTACTAAACTTAGAGCA
>CM022759.1:7373610-7556110 GCA_012411365.1 Ameiurus melas
TTTGACAAGTGACCGAAAATTTATCAGTTTTACACATTAGTATACTTACCTAGCTTAATACTTCTGTGCTTCCTAAACTTAATTTTTCGTGTTATACTAACTTTTAACTTACTAGCAGTACACAAAGACAAATGTTAGGAGAATTGATCATTTATTTGTCTTAGATGATGTAGCTATAGCCACCTAGATAAAGTTAGCACTTTCTCACTGGATTTCAATTTCATCACTATTTCACAGCACTATTATGTACAGTGGTGCTTGAAAGTTAGTGAACACTTTAGAATTTTCTATATAAAGATGAATATATAAATATGACCAACCACAATCAGATTTTCAGACAATTCCTAAAAGTGGACAAAGAGAACCCAATTAAACAAATGAGACAAAAAATATTAATATACTTGTTCATTTATTTATTGAGGGAAATTATCCAATATTACATATCTGTGAGTGGTAAAAGTATGTGCACCTCTAGGATTATAGCAGTTAATTTGAAGGTGAAATTAGAGTCAGGTGTTTTCAGTCAGTGGGATGATGATCAGGTGTGAGTGAGTGTCCTGTTTTATTTAAAGAACAGAGATCTATCAGAGGCTGATATTTACAACACATGTCTGTGGAAGTGTATCATTGCACGAACAAAGGAGACTTCAGAAAAATTTAAAGACCAATGTTCCCCTCCCCAGGAATGGAGACCAACAAAGATCACTCCAAGAGCAAGACGTGTAATAGTCCACGAGGTCACAAAAGAACCCAGGGTAACTTCTAAGCAACTAAGGGTCTCTCTCACATTGGCTAATGTTAATGTTCATGAGTCCATCATCAGGAAAATACTGAACAACAATGGTGTGCATGGCAGGGTCACAAGGAGAAAGTCTCTGCTCTCCAAAAAGAAACGTTGCTGCCCCTCTGCAGTTTGCTAAAGATCACATGGAGAAGCCAGAAGGCTAATAAAAATGTTTTGTGGATGGATGGAATAGTATTTTGGATTTAAATGAGAATTGTTATGTTCGGAGATATGAAAACACTGCATTCCAGCATAAGAAGATTATCCTATCTGTGAAACATGGTGGTGGTAGTGTCATGGTATCATGGTTGTGGCCAGTTTTACTGCATCTGGGACAGGACGTCTAGCCATCATTCATGGAACAATGAATTGTGAATTATACCAACAGATTCTAAAGGAAAATGTCAGAACATCTGTCCATGATCTGAATCTGAAGAGAAAGTGGGTCATGCAGCAACACAACACTCCAAAACAGACAAGTTCTTCTACCAAAAAACAGTTAAAGAAGAATAAAGGTAATGTTTTGGAATGGCCAAATCATAATCCTGACCTTAATCCAATAGAAATGTTGTGGAAGGATAGATTGCCCCTTGAAGCAAGCAGTTCATGTGATGAAACCCACCAAAATCCCAGAGTTGAAGTTATTCTGTACTGAGGAACGGGCCAAAATTCCTCCAAGCCGATGTGCAGGACTGATCAACAGTTACTGAAAAACATTTAATTGGAGTTAGGAGTTTTCGATAGCTATTGTCGCACCCCTAGTGATATTATTTAGGAATCTTTCGGTCAGTCAAATGACAGCATGGTCACACAGTGAAGTCACATGAAACAGATGAACAAACAAAAACAAAAGGACTCACTTTCTTCCTCAGCATTAGACATATTAGGGTGTGGCCTAAAGTCTAACGCTGGGTTTATGTGGTAAAATTGCTAAAGATAATATTAAATACAGATTTATACTGCTATTATTATGTAGAAATGTTGATTTAGTAGACAGCACCTCCAGAGAGGGCAGTAATTATAGAGACTTAATAGGGTTAATAATAAAGTCCCCTAAATGTCACACTAGGGCTGATCTAAAACCCTGCTGCTGATTACATCCCCACTTTTTATCTTTCTCTCTCTCTCTCTCTCTCTCTCTCTCTCTCTCTGTCTGTTTGTGTGTGTGTGTGTGTGTGTGTGTGATATGAATATTATAATAATAATAATCTAAACTTTGAGCAGTGTGTAAATATCATTTATCTCTATTTGAAGTCTGATTTCCTCAAAAGTGGTTTCTGGCACTAAGCGAGTGCGATTTGTGAAGCATAATTATTATTCTATAAAAGATTTGTGTGTGTGTAGTACAACTAGACACACACTCTCTCTCTCTCACACACACACACACATACACACACACACTCCACACGGAAGCCCATTTCATTCCCATTAACCACTGAGACAGAGCTGGACAGAGTGAGAACAGAGGACAGCTGGAGACAGAAAGATTTAGAGCAACGAAGAAATTCTCTCTCTCTGTCTCTCAGTCTGTCTGTCTCTCTCTCTAAGGGGAAATGGTTTATATCATGCTGTCCACTTGCTGCCTTTCTAGGGCAACTTCAACTTTTCTAGCTGGCATCAAATCCCATTTGATACTTAAAACTGTGGAACAGCAGAGAAAGAGAGGAGTGGGGATGGCAGAGAGACAGAAAGGAAGGAAATAGAACCAACAACAAATAAAAAACAAAAGCACTAAATGACAAACAGGCATGATACAAGATGTGAGGATGCACAGAGGAGCCAGTGTGTGTGTGTATGCACGTGTGTATGTGCGTGCTTGTGTGCATGCTTGTGTGTGTGTGTGTGTGTGTGTGTGTGTGTGTGTGCGTTTCACTCATCTTTTGGCTGCTGGCTTGGTGCCCAGATGTCGACTCTCTCTGCCTCAGAGACAAACTGCATCTGGTTAAACCCTCACAGGTCTGAGCCCAGTGTGTGTGTGTGTGTGTGTGTGTGTGTGTGTGTGTGTGTGTGTGTGTGTGTGTGTGTGCATGTGTTCAGCAGTGATTTGCAATTCCAATGATCCTCTTCCAGTGAATTACATGAAGCCCAGGATCTCAAGCTGTGTGCACATAAATAATCACCCCCTGAGCTAACATTACAACTGTATAGCCAAACACACACACACACACACACACACACACACACACACACACAAAAACACACACACACACAAAGTATATCGTGCTGTTTCTGTTTGTGTAGTGTTGCTGATATTATTATTATTATTATTATTATTATTATTATTATTATTATTATTATTATTATTATTATTATTATTATTATTATGATGATTATTAGCATCATCCCTGGCTTTTTTCATCAATAATTTGTCATAACATTTTATTTATATATTGACTTTGAAGGAAATCAGAAAACCAACACAAATGTAAAAACAAATGATTTTGTACACTACATTTCATAGATTTACTTGAAGGATTTACTTGGGGCGGCTGTGGCGCAGGTAGTAGAGCAGGTTGTCTGCTAATCGGAGAGTTGGCAGTTCGATTCCTGGCCCGGGTGACTCCACATGGGCAAGACACTGAAGCTCAAGTTGCTCCCGATGGCAAGTGAGCATCTTGCATGGCAGCTCTGCTACCAGTGTGTGTGAATGGGTGAAAGAGACACAGTGTACAGCTCTGGATAATATAAGTGCACCATTTAAGTATGGAAAAGAAAAGAGAGAAATAAGAACGCAACAAGACACCCTATAGTACAGTACAGTAGACTAAAGAACTTTACCAAACCCTACCAAACCGAAATCCTATACTTCAGTACACTACACCATAATACAGTAATACAGTACACTACACTACACTAAACCATGGAACACTAAAGAACGCTACACTAAAGTACACTACACTATAATTAAGCATGGTACACTACAATACACTACAATATATATAGTACACTGCACTAGACTACAGTAAAGACTGGTACACTACAATACACTACAATCCACTAAAGACTGGTACACTACAATACAGTACACTACACTAGACTACACTAAAGACTTGTACACTACAATACAGTACACTGCACTAGACTACACTAAAGACTGGTACACTACAATACAGTACGCTATACTAGACTACACTAAAGACTTGTACACTACAATACAGTACAGTACAATAGACTACACTAAAGACTGGTACACTACAATACAGTACACTACACTAGACTACAGTAAAGACTTGTACACTACAATACAGTACACTACACTAGACTACACTAAAGACTTGTACACTACACTAGACTACACTAAAGACTGGTACACTACAATACAGTACACTACACTAGACTACACTAAAGACTTGTACACTACAATACAGTACAGTACAATAGACTACACTAAAGACTGGTACACTACAATACAGTACACTACACTAGACTACACTAAAGACTTGTACACTACAATACAGTTACAATAGACTACACTAAAGACTGGCTGGTACACTACAATACACTACAATCCACTAAAGACTGGTACACTACAATACAGTACACTACACTAGACTACACTAAAGACTGGTACACTACAATACAGTACACTACACTAGACTACACTAAAGACTGGTACACTACACTAGACTACACTAAAGACTGGCTGGTACACTACAATACACTACAATCCACTAAAGACTGGTACACTACAATACAGTACACTACAATAGACTACACTAAAGACTGGTACACTACAATACAGTACACTACAATAGACTACACTAAAGATTGGCACACTACAATACACTACAATCCACTAAAGACTGGTACACTACAATACAGTACACTACACTAGACTACACTAAAGACTGGTACACTACAATACACTACAATCCACTAAAGACTGGTACACTACAATACAGTACACTACACTAGACTACACTAAAGATTGGTACACTACAATCCACTACAATCCACTAAAGACTGGTACACTACAATAGAGTACACTACAATAGACTACACTAAAGACTGGTACACTACAATACAGTACACTACACTAGACTACACTAAAGACTGGTACACTACAATAGAGTACACTACAATAGACTACACTAAAGACTGGTACATTACAATACAGTACACTACACTAGACTACACTAAAGACTGGTACACTACAATAGAGTACACTACAATAGACTACACTAAAGACTGGTACACTACAATACAGTACACTACACTAGACTACACTAAAGACTGGTACACTACAATACACTACAATCCACTAAAGACTGGTACACTACAATACAGTACACTACACTAGACTACACTAAAGACTGGTACACTACAATAGAGTACACTACAATAGACTACACTAAAGACTGGTACACTACAATACAGTACACTACACTAGACTACACTAAAGACTGGTACACTACAATCCACTACAATCCACTAAAGACTGGTACACTACAATACAGTACACTACACTAGACTACACTAAAGACTGGTACACTACAATCCACTACAATCCACTAAAGCCTGGTACACTACAATACAGTACACTACACTAGACTACACTAAAGACTGGTACACTACAATACACTACAATCCACTAAAGACTGGTACACTACAATACAGTACACTACAATAGACTACACTAAAGACTGGTACACTACAATACAGTACACTACACTAGACTACACTAAAGACTGGTACACTACAATACAGTACACTACACTAGACTACACTAAAGACTGGTACACTACAATCCACTGCCGTCACTGTGCGGTACTGTATAGTGTACCAGTCTTTAGTGTAGTTTGTAGTGTAGTGCCAATCTTTGGGTAGTACGGTGATTGTAATATAAAGTATCTTTAGTGCAGTTCAGTGATTGTGGTGATGTGTGTACCGTCTAGTGTGGTTCTAGTGTACGGTTGCACGTACCAGTTCGCGGATTGTAGTGATCATCATCTTTGACCAAGCTAGTGGTATTGTAGTGTACCAATCTTGCGCAGTTCAGTGTAGTGTATCGTATTGGTGGCACAGTTCAGTGTAGTTCAGCAGTATCATATTGTAGTGTACTATTCAGGTTCATCTGGTACTATATTGTGCAGTACCAGTCTTTAGTGTAGTTTAGTGTAAGTGTACGATTGTAGTGTACCAGTCCAGTGTAGTCTATTGTGGCAGTATCATTGAATATTAGCTAGCTGATTGTGTGCACCAGTACGTACATGGTGTATCAGTACTGTAGTGTACCAGGCCTTAGGCACCACAATAGACTACACATACATCCACTGAAGACTGGTACACTACAATACAGTACAGTACACTAGACTACACTAAAGATTGGTACACTACAATACACTACAATCCACTAAAGCCTGGTACACTACAATACAGTACAGTACAGTACACTAGACTACACTAAAGATTGGTACACTACAATACACTACAATCCACTAAAGACTGGTACACTACAATACAGTACACTACACTAAAGACTGGTACACTACAATACAGTACAGTACACTAGACTACACTAAAGACTGGTACACTACAATACACTACAATCCACTAAAGACTGGTACACTACAATACACTACAATCCACTAAAGACTGGTACACTACAATACAGTACAGTACACTAGACTACACTAAAGATTGGTACACTACAATACACTACAATCCACTAAAGACTGGTACACTACAATACAGTACAGTACACTAGACTACTCAAAGATTGGTACACTACAATCCACTACATCTTACCAAAGACTGGTACACTACAATACAGTACACTACACTAGACTACACTAAAGACTGGTACACTACAATACAGAACACTACAATAGACTACACTAAAGACTTGTACACTACAATACAGTACATTACAATAGACTACACTAAAAACTGGTACACTACAATACAGTACACTACACTAGACTACACTAAAGAATGGTACACTACAATACAGTACACAACACTAGACTACACTAAAGACTTGTACACTACAATACAGTACATTACAATAGACTACACTAAAAACTGGCACACTACAATACAGTACACTACACTAGACTGAACACTAATGTACGGTACAATACAGTACACAACACTAGACTACACTAAAGATTGGTACACTACAATACAGTACACTACACTAGACTACACTAAAGATTGGTACACTACAATCCACTACAATCCACTAAAGACTGGTACACTACAATACAGTACACTACACTAGACTACACTAAAGACTGGTACACTACAATACAGAACACTACAATAGACTACACTAAAGACGGGTACACTACAATACAGTACACTACAATAGACTACACTAAAAACTGGCACACTACAATACAGTACACTACACTAGACTACACTAAAGAATGGTACACTACAATACAGTACACTACACTAGACTACACTAAAGACTGGTACACTACAATACAGTACACTACACTAGACTACACTAAAGATTGGTACACTACAATACACTACACTACACTAGACTACACTAAAGACTGGTACACTACAATACACTACAATCCACTAAAGACTGGTACACTACAATACAGTACGCTATACTAGACTACACTAAAGACTTGTACACTACAATACAGTACACTACACTAGACTACACTAAAGACTGGTACACTACAATACAGTACACTACACTAGACTACACTAAAGATTGGTACACTACAATACACTACAATCCACTAAAGCCTGGTACACTACAATACAGTACAGTACAGTACACTAGACTACACTAAAGATTGGTACACTACAATACACTACAATCCACTAAAGACTGGTACACTACAATACAGTACACTACACTAAAGACTGGTACACTACAATACACTACAATCCACTAAAGACTGGTACACTACAATACAGTACAGTACACTAGACTACACTAAAGACTGGTACACTACAATACACTACAATCCACTAAAGACTGGTACACTACAATACACTACAATCCACTAAAGACTGGTACACTACAATACAGTACAGTACACTAGACTACACTAAAGATTGGTACACTACAATACACTACAATCCACTAAAGACTGGTACACTACAATACAGTACAGTACACTAGACTACACTAAAGATTGGTACACTACAATCCACTACAATCCACTAAAGACTGGTACACTACAATACAGTACACTACACTAGACTACACTAAAGACTGGTACACTACAATACAGAACACTACAATAGACTACACTAAAGACTTGTACACTACAATACAGTACATTACAATAGACTACACTAAAAACTGGCACACTACAATACAGTACACTACACTAGACTACACTAAAGAATGGTACACTACAATACAGTACACAACACTAGACTACACTAAAGACTGGTACACTACAATACAGTACACTACACTAGACTACACTAAAGATTGGTACACTACAATACAGTACACTACACTAGACTACACTAAAGATTGGTACACTACAATCCACTACAATCCACTAAAGACTGGTACACTACAATACAGTACACTACACTAGACTACACTAAAGACTGGTACACTACAATACAGAACACTACAATAGACTACACTAAAGACTTGTACACTACAATACAGTACACTACAATAGACTACACTAAAAACTGGCACACTACAATACAGTACACTACACTAGACTACACTAAAGAATGGTACACTACAATACAGTACACTACACTAGACTACACTAAAGACTGGTACACTACAATACAGTACACTACACTAGACTACACTAAAGATTGGTACACTACAATACACTACACTACACTAGACTACACTAAAGACTGGTACACTACAATACACTACAATCCACTAAAGACTGGTACACTACAATACAGTACGCTATACTAGACTACACTAAAGACTTGTACACTACAATACAGTACACTACACTAGACTACACTAAAGACTGGTACACTACAATACAGTACACTACACTAGACTACACTAAAGATTGGTACACTACAATACAGTACACTACACTAGACTACACTAAAGATTGGTACACTACAATACACTACACTACACTAGACTACACTAAAGACTGGTACACTACAATACACTACAATCCACTAAAGACTGGTACACTACAATACAGTAAGCTATACTAGACTACACTAAAGACTTGTACACTACAATACAGTACAGTACAATAGACTACACTAAAGACTGGTACACTACAATACAGTACACTACACTAGACTACACTAAAGACTTGTACACTACAATACAGTACAGTACAATAGACTACACTAAAGACTGGTACACTACAATACAGTACACTATACTAGACTACACTAAAGACTTGTACACTACAATACAGTACAGTACAATAGACTACACTAAAGACTGGTACACTACAATACAGTACACTACACTAGACTACACTAAAGACTGGTACACTACAATACAGTACACTACACTAGACTACACTAAAGATTGGTACACTACAATACACTACAATCCACTAAAGCCTGGTACACTACAATACAGTACACTACACTAGACTACACTAAAGACTGGTACACTACAATACACTACAATCCACTAAAGACTGGTGCACTACAATACAGTACACTACACTAGACTACACTAAAGACTGGTACACTACAATACACTACAATCCACTAAAGACTGGTACACTACAATACAGTACAGTACACTAGACTACACTAAAGATTGGTACACTACAATACACTACAATCCACTAAAGACTGGTACACTACAATACAGTACAGTACACTAGACTACACTAAAGATTGGTACACTACAATACACTACAATCCACTAAAAACTGGCACACTACAATACAGTACACTACACTAAAGACTGGTACACTACAATACACTACAATCCACTAAAGACTGGTACACTACAATACACTACAATCCACTAAAGACTGGTACACTACAATACAGTACAGTACACTAGACTACACTAAAGATTGGTACACTACAATACACTACAATCCACTAAAGACTGGTACACTACAATACAGTACAGTACACTAGACTACACTAAAGATTGGTACACTACAATACACTACAATCCACTAAAGACTGGTACACTACAATACAGTACACTACACTAGACTACACTAAAGACTGGTACACTACAATACAGAACACTACAATAGACTACACTAAAGACTTGTACACTACAATACAGTACATTACAATAGACTACACTAAAAACGGGCACACTACAAATACTACACTAGACTACACTAAAGAATGGTACACAACAAACAGTACACAACACTAGACTACACTAAAGACTGGTACACTACAATACAGTACACTACACTAGACTACACTAAAGATTGGTACACTACAATACACTACACTACACTAGACTACACTAAAGACTGGTACACTACAATACACTACAATCCACTAAAGACTGGTACACTACAATACAGTACGCTATACTAGACTACACTAAAGACTTGTACACTACAATACAGTACACTACACTAGACTACACTAAAGATTGGTACACTACAATACAGTACACTACACTAGACTACACTAAAGATTGGTACACTACAATACACTACACTACACTAGACTACACTAAAGACTGGTACACTACAATACACTACAATCCACTAAAGACTGGTACACTACAATACAGTACGCTATACTAGACTACACTAAAGACTTGTACACTACAATACAGTACAGTACAATGACTACACTAAAGACTGGTACACTAAATACATATACCCTACACACTACACCAAAGACTTGCACTACAATACAGTACAGTACACTAGACTACACTAAAGACTGGTACACTACAATACACTGCCAATAAACACTAAAGACTGGTACACTACAATACAGTACACTACACTAGACTACACTAAAGACTGGTACACTACAATACAGTACACTACACTAGACTACACTAAAGACTGTACACTACAATACAGTACATTACAATAGACTACACTAAAAACCTGGTACACTGCTAACACAGTACACTACACTCAACTCCACCAAAGAATTAGCGGCACACAGTACAGACAAATACCTAGATCTACACTAAAGACTGGTACACTTACAATACAGTACACTACACTAGACTACACTAAAGATTGTACACTACAATACAACACTACACTAGACTAGTACAGTGGTACACTCACAATACACTACAATCCACTCAAAGACTGGTACACTACAATACAGTACACTACACTAGACTACACTAAAGACTGGTACACTGCAATACACTAACTAAAGGCAGACTAACACACCCACTGAAAGACTGGTACACTACAATACAATACACTACACTAGACTACACAAAGACTGGTACAATTACAACAAGTACCACTAAAGACAAGTACACTACAATACAGTAATCAATAGACTACACTCAAAGATACACTACAATCTACACTACAAATGACTACACCACACTGCACACTACAATACAGTACATACACTAGATACACTAAAGATTTAGTATACTATAATACAGTACAAACTAAAGACTGGTACACTACAATACTGGTACACTACACTATGACTCACACTAAAACCACACAATGTCTGGTACACCTACACCACTAAAGACTGGTAACCTGCAATACAGTAAACACTACACTACACAACACCAAAGACTTGTACAAGTAACAATACAATACTAATCACTAAAGACTGGTACACTACAAAAAGCACTACAAAAACGTACAACACACACAAAACTACATACTACACTAAAACGCTGCAATATAGTACACATATCCAAACTGCACACACACCACAAACAAAGACTGGTACACTACAACAACAACCCCAACACTCGGAAATGCAATGCAAAGACTGGTACACACTGCCCACTACAAAGACGGTACACTACAATACATGGTACACTACAATACACTACAATCCACTAAAGACTGCAACACTACAATACAGTACAAGCACTACACCTAAAGGATTGGTACACTAAATACCTGCACATGCAATAAAGACTAAGATTTAAAAATTGCACAGTACATACAATACACTCATAAAGACTGGTAGACTACAATACACCACAATCCACTAGGACTGGAAAGTACACTACAAAAAGTACAGTACAATAGACTACACTAAAGACTGGTATATACTAATATAGTACACGTACACTTGACTACATCTAAAGATTGACTACACTACAATCACACTACACTGACTACACCAAAGACCCGGTACACTAAACTCAAATACCCAGTACACTACACTAGACTACACTAAAGATTGGTACACTACAATACACTACAATCCACCTAAAAAATGTGCACCCACCAAATACAGTACAATAAACTACAATCCACTAATATGTAATGCTAATATAACACTACAATCCACTAAAGACTGGTGCAACAATTTACATACACTAGACTACATCAAAGTCAGGTAACTACAATACACTCACAATCCACTAAAGACTGGTGCACTACAATACATACAGTAATCCACTCAAAGACACCATACAGTACACTAGATACAAATAAGATGGTACACTACAATACACTACAATACACTAAAAGCCGGTACATAACACTACACTACACCAAAGATTGGTACACTACAATACACTACAATAAACAAAAACTACACAAACAGCACATATACCAAGCACTAAAACTACAATACACTACAATCCACTAAAGACTGGTAACTCATAAATACTACAACCAAAGACTGGTACACTACAATACAGTACATAACTAGACTACACTAAAGATGGTACACTACAATACACCAACCAAGCTTACAAAACTGGACACAAGTACAGTACACTAGACTACACTAAAATTGCACACTACAATACACTACAATCCACCCAAAACTGGTACACTACAATACACTACACTAATCACACTAAAGATTGGTACACTACAATACAGTACACTACACTAGACTACACTAAAGACTGGTACACTACAATACAGTACAGTACACTAGACTACACTCAAAGATTTGATACACCACAATACACTACAATCCACTAAGACTGGTACACTACAATACAGTACACTACACTAGACTACACTAAAGACTGGTACACTACAATACAGAACACTACAATAGACTACACAAAGACTTGTACACTACAATACAGTACACTACAATAGACTACACAAAAGACGGTACACTACAATAGCGTACACTACACTAGACTACACTAAAGATTGGTACACTACAATACACTACACTACACTAGACTACACTAAAGACTGGTACACTACAATACAACATCCACTAAAGACTTAAACACTACAATACAGTACCTATACTATACACTAAAGACTTGTACACTGCAACACAGTACACTCACACTAGACTACACTAAAGATTGGTACACTACAATACAGTACACTACACTAGACTACACCAGAATTGGTACACTACAATACACACTACACTAGACTACACTCAAAGACTGGTACACTACAATACACACTCATAATCCACTAAAGACTGGTACACTACAATACAGTACACTATACTAGACTACACTAAAGACTTGTACACTACAATACAGTACACTACACTAGACTACACTAAAGATTGGTACACTACAATACAGTACACTACACTAGACTACACTCAAAGATTGGTACACTACAATACACTACACTACAATAGACTACACCAAAGACTGGTACACTACATACACTCATACAAACCACACAAGACTGGTACACTACAATACAGTACACACATACTAGACTACACTAAAGACTTGTATAACCACACAGTACAATAACTACACCAAAACTAAGTACACTACAAACAGTACACTACACAGACTACACTAAAGACTGGTACACACATACAGTACACACTACACTAGACTACACTAAAGACTTGTATATTACACTACAGTTAGTACAGTACAATAGACTACACTAAAGACTGGTACACTACAATACAGTACACTATACTAGACTACACTAAAGACTTGTACACTACAATACAGTACAGTACAATAGACTACACTAAAGACTGGTACACTACAATACAGTACACTACACTAGACTACACTAAAGACTGGTACACTACAATACAGTACACTACACTAGACTACACTAAAGATTGGTACACTACAATACACTACAATCCACTCAAGACTGGTACACTACAATACAGTACACTACAATAGACTACACTAAAGACTGGTACACTACAATACACCTACAATCCACTCAAGACTGGTACACTACAAACAGTACACTACAATAGACTACATAAAACTGGACACTACATGCAGCAAATACACTAGACTACACTAAGACTGGCTGGTACACCCAAGCAATACACTACAATACACTAAAGACTGGTACACTACAATACAGTACACTACACTAGACTACACTAAAGACTGGTACACTACAATACAGTACACTACACTAGACTACACTAAAGACTGGCTGGTACACTACAATACACTACAATCCACTAAAGACTGGTACACTACAATACAGTACACTACACTAGACTACACTAAAGACTGGCTGGTACACTACAATACACTACAATCCACTAAAGACTGGTACACTACAATACAGTACACTACAATAGACTACACTAAAGACTGGTACACTACAATACAGTACACTACAATAGACTACACTAAAGACTGGTACACTACAATACAGTACACTACACTAGACTACACTAAAGATTGGTACACTACAATACACTACAATCCACTAAAGACTGGTACACTACAATACAGTACACTACACTAGACTACACTAAAGATTGGTACACTACAATACACTACAATCCACTAAAGATGGTAACTACAATACAGTACACTACACTGCTACACTAAAGACTGGACACTACAATACACTACCAATCCACTAAAGACTGGTACACAAAATACAGTACAGTACTCTAGACTACACTAAGACGTAAAAAAACAGACCTACAACTACCTAAAGACTGGTACACTACAATACAGTACACTACAACAACTACACTAAAGACTGGTACACTACAATACAGTACACACTACAATAGACTACACTAAAGACGGTACACTACAATACAGTACACTACAATAGACTACACTAAAGACTGGTACACTACAATACAGTACACTACACTAGACTACACTAAAGATTGGTACACTACAATACACTACAATCCACTAAAGACTGGTACACTACAATACAGTACACTACACTAGACTACACTAAAGATTGGTACACTACAATACACTACAATCCACTAAAGACTGGTACACTACAATACAGTACACTACACTAGACTACACTAAAGACTGGTACACTACAATACACTACAATCCACTAAAGACTGGTACACTACAATACAGTACAGTACACTAGACTACACTAAAGACTGGTACACTACAATACATACTACAGACACACTAAAGACTGGTACACTACAATAGAGTACAACATAGACTACACTAAAGACTGGTACAATACAGTACACTACACTAGACTACACTAAGACTGGTACACTACAATACACTACAATCCACTAAAGACTGGAACACTACAATACAGTACACTACACTAGACTACACTAAAGAGCTACAACTACACACAAAGCTGGTACACTACAGTACACTACACTAAGACTGGTACACTACAATACACTACAATCACTAAGACTGGTACACTACAATACAGTACACTACACTAGACTACACTAAAGATTGGTAAACTACAATACACTACAATCCACTAAAGACTGGTACACTACAATACAGTACACTACAATAGACTACACTAAAGACTGGTACACTACAATACACTACAATCCACTAAAGACTGGTACACTACAATACAGTACAGTACACTAGACTACACTAAAGACTGGTACACTACAATACAGTACACTACACTAGACTACACTAAAGACTGGTACACTACAATAGAGTACACTACAATAGACTACACTAAAGACTAGCACACTACAATACAGTACACTACACTAGACTACACTAAAGACTGGTACACTACAATAGAGTACACTACAATAGACTACACTAAAGACTGGTACACTACAACACAGTACACTACACTAGACTACACTAAAGACTGGTACACTACAATAGAGTACACTACAATAGACTACACTAAAGACTGGTACACTACAATACAGTACACTACACTAGACTACATTAAAGACTGGTACACTACAATACACTACAATCCACTAAAGACTGGTACACTACAATACAGTACACTACAATAGACTACACTAAAGACTGGTACACTACAATACAGTACACTACACTAGACTACATTAAAGATTGGTACACTACAATCCACTACAATCCACTAAAGACTGGTACACTACAATACAGTACACTACACTAGACTACACTAAAGATTGGTACACTACAATACACTACAATCCACAAAGACTGGTACACTACAGTACAGTACTACAATAGACTACACTAAGACTGGTACACTACAATACAGTACACTACACTAGTGTAAGTGTACTGTGTGTAGTGTACCAGTGGTGAACGAATGTGTTGTAGTGTGCCAATCTTCAGTGTAGTCTAGTGATTGTAGTGGTTGTGTGTAATGCTAGTGTAGTCAGTGTAGTGTACTAGTATTATAGTGTGCATGTGCTAGTGTAGTGCTGTGTGTACCAGTACTGTGTGATCAGGTGTACTGTATTATAGTGTACCAATTTAGTGTGGTCTATTGTATGGTGTGCCTGTGGTGTGCCAGTGCTGGTCAGCAGTTCAGTGTGCTGTGTGTGTGCCGTTGCTAGTGGTTGTGTGAATGTGTTGTAGTGTACCAGTCTTTAGTGTAGTCTAGTGTAGTGTACTGTATTGTAGTGTACCAGGCTTTAGTGCACTACAATAGACTACACTACACTCCACTGAAGACTGGTACACTACAATACAGTACAGTACACTAGACTACACTAAAGATTGGTACACTACAATACACTACAGTACACTAGACTACACTAAAGATTGGTACACTACAATACACTACAATCCACTAAAGACTGGTACACTACAATACAGTACACTACAATAGACTACACTAAAAACTGGCACACTACAATACAGTACACTATACTAGACTACACTAAAGACTTGTACACTACAATACAGTACACTACACTAGACTACACTAAAGACTGGTACACTACAATACAGTACACTACACTAGACTACACTAAAGATTGGTACACTACAATACAGTACACTACACTAGACTACACTAAAGATTGGTACACTACAATACACTACACTACACTAGACTACACTAAAGTCTGGTACACTACAATACACTACAATCCACTAAAGACTGGTACACTACAATACAGTACGCTATACTAGACTACACTAAAGACTTGTACACTACAATACAGTACACTACACTAGACTACACTAAAGACTGGTACACTACAATACAGTACACTACACTAGACTACACTAAAGATTGGTACACTACAATAGACTACACTACACTAGACTACACTAAAGATTGGTACACTACAATACACTACACTACACTAGACTACACTAAAGATTGGTACACTACAATACACTACACTACACTAGACTACACTAAAGACTGGTACACTACAATACACTACAATCCACTAAAGACTGGTACACTACAATACAGTATACTACACTACACTAAAGACTGGTACACTACAATACAGTACACTACACTAGACTACACTAAAGACTGGTACACTACAATACAGTACACTACACTAGACTACACTAAAGACTGGTACACTACAATACAGTACACTACACTAGACTACACTAAAGACTTGTACACTACAATACAGTACAGTACAATAGACTACACTAAAGACTGGTACACTACAATACAGTACACTACACTAGACTACACTAAAGACTGGTACACTACAATACAGTACACTACACTAGACTACACTAAAGACTTGTACACTACAATACAGTACAGTACAATAGACTACACTAAAGACTGGTACACTACAATACACTACACTACACTAGACTACACTAAAGATTGGTACACTACAATACACTACAATCCACTAAAGACTGGTACACTACAATACAGTACACTACACTAGACTACACTAAAGACTGGTACACTACAATCCACTACAATCCACTAAAGCCTGGTACACTACAATACAGTACACTACACTAAAGACTGGTACACTACAATACAGTACAGTACAATAGACTACACTAAAGATTGGTACACTACAATACAGTACACTATACTAGACTACACTAAAGACTTGTACACTACAATACAGTACACTACAATAGACTTCACTAAAGACTGGTACACTACAATATAGTACACTACAATAGACTTCACTAAAGACTGGTACACTACAATACAGTACACTGCAATACAGTACACTACACTAGACTACACTAAAGACTAGTACACTACAATCCACTACAATCCACTAAAGTCTTGTACACTACAGTACAGTACACTACAATAGACTACACTAAAGACTAGTACACTACAATACACTACAATTCACTAAAGCATGGTACACTACACTACACTACGACTAGGTAAAGACTTAGTATAGTACACTACTCCACCCTATAGTCTGGTACAGTATACTGCCCTACATTACAGTACACTATATAATGTAGGTACCGTACTGTAGAGGACCCTACACTACACAAAAGTCCAATACAGTACTCTACACCATACTATGCTATGCTATGTTATGCTACCGACTTTACAAGTTTACAGATTATGTTTGAAAGGCATTTTATAATGTCAATAGAAAAGTACAAATAAACTATTGCACAATAAAGAGACAACAGAAGAGTCTGCAGCAGAGACCAAAGTGTGCATGTGTGGTGTGGGTGTGTGTGTGTGTGTGTGTGTGTGTGTGTGTGTGTGTACAAGTGTTTGAGAGAGAGAGAGATTTGTGAGTATAATTGTTTCCCTCCTGTAGAGTGACCAGCAGGCCCAGTGGAGAACAGAGATTACAGCCCAAAGCGTGCAGAGTGGCTTCATCCATCTGAAATATATCCTGGGAAGATAAATGAGCACAAGAATGGAGAGAAAAAGATGTACAGAGAAAGAAAGATAGAATGTAAGATGGAGGGAGGGTTGATACAGAGGGACAGCACCCCATTTTGCCTTGTTGTGTGTAATTACTTTGGACTACACAATCATGTCTGGATGCTAAACCTCGTGAGAAAGCAGTGTGTGTTGAGCTGAGTAATGACCCAAAGAGAAAGGCAAAGAGAAAATGGAGTGACCAGGACTGAGGACTGAGGAGGAGTGGAGAGAGGGAGGAATAGACTAATGACATGGCTAACGTCATTACTCTCCAAAAACAAGCGCGGGAGGACACGGCTGGGTTCTCTGGTAATAAATTAGTGTTTGTTTGAACTGTGTGTGCATGCGGGTGTGTGTGTGTGTGTGTGTGTGTGTGTGTGTGTGTGTGTGTGTGTGTGTGTGTGTGTGTGTGTGTGTGTGTGTGTGGACATCATTAGACAAACAAAGAGAATGAATAATAAATAAAACATCACACTAAACAACAAACAGCACTTAATTAGATAAATAGCCAACTATCTATACTGGATAGATAGAGAGCACTTTTTCTACTGTCTATAACTCTTAGTTCATGTAACAATATTTTTATTTTTTTTTAAGTTGTATCCTAACAGACTTTAAGCTCATTACATTAATCTATAATATCGACCATTTCTGTCTCTCAGAGAAAAATAAAGTCCTTGGAGAAACCGTCCAAAAAAGCACCAAATGTAAAGCCTCTATCTTTAAGCTTGAATTTTTTATCACTCTACTGTAAATTATTCACACTGCTGTAATTAGTATATAATGAAGGCCATGTAAAAACACTGGTTCACATTAATACAACAGTTTGTAGTCCAGATTTTCTTGCTAATTTGCACAAACTTCATACAAACGAAGATAGGAAGACCAGGTTAGAATCATGTGAGCTCAATTACAATCTCATATTCAGAAAAATTATGATAGAATTCTTAGAATTTTTTTTATTTCTTTCAATTTTACCCCATGTGTACACACAGGTTGTATGTAAAAGATAGGGAAATACACTGTTGTAGGGTCCTACAGAGAACCTTTAAAGGTTCTTCTACAGGGAACATCTGATGTTGTTTATACACTTTTATCGACACAAGCTTCAGATTCTTAAAGGTTGTAATATGATTGGCTCTTCACACTTTATTGTGTCTGAATGTCCACGAATGTTTCCAGCAGAACTTTTGAATACTTTCAATTGTTTTGAAAACTTGCACTGAAGTGAATCAGCTTGAGTTGGTATACATGAAAGGTAGGGTGGATGTGCAGGGATCATGTATTCACCAGGGATTGATGAGACAAAGATAACGAGGAGAGAGTTTCTTGCCCTCACTCTTCAGAGGAATGTCCTTGGCCATCAGCCACACCCTTTGACCTAGCTGGTAGTTGGGTGCTGAGACTCAGTGGCGGTCAGCCAAGTGTTGGTTGCATTCGCTGGAGTGGAGCAGAGCAGAACGGGCCTCTTTTCAGATCTTGAATCAGAACTTGTACAGAGGGGTCTGCAATGTCATCTTCCTGTCTGCGGAACAAGGGAGGCTTTTAACCCAGGGAGCACTCAAAGGGTGACATACCGCTGGCGGTACTAGTCAGGGAGTTGTGGGCATACTCCATCCATGGTAACTGGGAACTCCAGGTAGAGGGGTTATGGATCAAGACACACCAAAGCACTGCTTCCAACTGTTGATTTGGCCACTCTGCCTGGCCATTAGTCTGGGACTGAAATCCAGATGATAAACGGATAAGTGTACCAGTGGGCATTACAGAATGATTTTCAGACTTGGAAAATTATCTGGGGCCCACAGTCAGAGTCAATGTCCTGGGGGATGTTATGCAGCTGTAAGACATGGCTGACAAGGAGGTCAGCAGGTTCTCGGGAGGTGCGGAGCTTGGGAAGAGCCTCAAAGTGTACAGCTTTGGAAAACCGGACTATGGTCAGGGTGACAGTACTACCATGTGAGGGGCATAGCCAGTAATGAAGTAAAAGGTGATGTGTGACCAGGGGCAGCTGGAAAATTTAATGCATAGAGTCAGGGAAGAACAAGTGGCCAGGGGGCCCTTTACCTGGGTCGGGTTGGGTGTGTTGGGCTGTCCGGAGTGTAGACTCAATCTCCCAAGTGACAGCCTCCACCACCCAGGCTAGAGGGAGTATGGTGTCGGGGTCTGAGGTGTCATCTTCATGGGAGAACTGGTGGGAGAGGGCATCAGGCTTAACATTCTTAGAGCCGGGATGATAGGTAATTGTGAAATTAAAACCGCCCAAAGAATAGGACCCAGAGAACCTAGCGGGAGTTGAGGTGCTTGACAGTCTGTATGTAGGCCAGGTTTTCCAAGGCCAGCTTAATGGCCAGCAACTCACTGTACCCCACATTATAGTTTTGTTCTGTGTTGTGGTCAGGTACTGATCATTAGGAGAGCACCGCACCCACACCTGAATCGGAGGCATGCACCTAAATTGCCAAGGGATCAGGTTGGATGAGCACATGGGCAGAGGTGAACAGCTCCTTGAGCTTACTGAAGGCGGCTTCTGCCTCAGGGGTCCACACAAAGGGAGTAGAGGTAAGCCTAGTGAGGGGTGCCACGACCCAGCTAATGTCCCTGATGAAGTGCCTGTAAAAGTTAGCGAACCCAAGTAACTGCCATTGGAGCTGTTTCAGGGTGGCTGGTCTGGGCCACTCAAGCTTGAATTTTCTCTGGGTCGACCTTAACTCACCTGCTCTCAATGACATACTCAAGGAAGGTGAATGAGTGGGCATAGAATTCACATTTTTCCACTTTGATGAACAGGCAGTTCTGCAGGAGTCATTGTAGGACTTTTTGGGTATGGTGGGTGTGCTCGGTGTGGTTTTGGGAGAAACCCAGGATGTCATCTAGGTACACAAAGACAAAATGGTTCAGAAAGTCTCGGAGTATGTCACTGACCAGGGCTTGGATGACAGCTGGAGCATTAGTGAGGCTGAATGGTATGACCACGTATTCAAAGTGGCCCAGTGGGGTGTTGAATGCCATTTTCTATTTATCCCCCTCTCTGATCCTGACCAGATGGTATGTGTTCCGCAGGTCCAGTTTAGTAAAGATGGTGGCTCTGTGCAGAGGATCAAAGGCTGAACTGAGGAGAGACAGGGGGTACTTGTCGTTAATAGTGATGTTATTCTGGCCTCTGTAATAAATACAGGAACAGATGAACTTATCCTTTTTTGGCCATGAAGTATGTAACCTGTTATCTGGTTACAGAGAGCTGGTTGTGGCACAGGTGAGCTGGGATCTGGAAGTGGGACAGGGAGGTTGGAAGAGCAGATGTTCCCCCCTTTTTAGACAAAGAGGGCAGGTAGCAATGAAGTGGCCTGGTTGGCCACAGTAGATGCACGTATCTGCCTGGAACTGATGGTCACACTCAGCTGGGGTGAGCCAGGCCTGTCCTACCTCTATGGGCTAATCTATGGTGAGGAGGAGTTAGCAACTTGAGGGCTGGACTGAAGCTCAGGGGCCGGTTTTGTGGATAACCAGGGAGGTGCTTGCGGCCGTCTAACTCTCTTTCGGCACCCCTCTTGCATGCAATTTTCCAGCCTGATGGCAAGGGAGTTAAGCATGTTGAGAGAGTCTGACTCATCATTTATGGCTAGTTTGTACTTCACCTGCTAGTTGAGTCCACTCTTTAATACCCCCTGCAGTGTCTCCTCATTCCACATGGACTCCACAGGATGTGGAACTCCACTGAATACTATGCAACACTGTGGGGCCCCTGTTGCAGGGAGAGCAGGTGTTTGGCAGCCTCCTTCCCTTGGACAGGATGGTTGAAATCCCTCCGCAGTTTGACCATAAAGGTGAAGAGAGAGGACCACAGGGCTGGCCGCCTATCCCACATGGCAGAGGTCCAGGCTAGGGCATCTCCCCTCAGAATCTCCATGATGTAGGCTACTCTGGCCTCATTGGTGGCATAGGTAATTGGATTTGAGCAAACATGAGGGAATATTGGAGGAGGAAAGACTTGCATGTCCCTAGCTCCGGCGCATAGGGTTCTGGGTCTGGAACATGTGCTTCTATATGTGTGTGTACATACACACACACACACACACACACACACAAACACACAGGAACGAGAGGGAGGGAGTATACTGGTAACAATAGGGAAGGGAAAAAACAGGAAAATATATGGGAGCTATGACATGCTAACTTCACACACCCTCACTCACACACCACTTTGCTTACTCACACACCACCTGGCTTGTTTACACACCACATCACTTACTCACACACCACCAGGTTTACCTCTCTTACTTACACACCAATTTCCTTACTCACACACCACCTCACTTACTCATACACCACCTCGCTTACTCATACACCACCTTGCTTACTCACACACAACCTCACTTACTCATACACCACCTCGCTTACTCATACACCACCTCACTTAATCATACACCACCTCACTTACTCATACACCACCTCGCTTACTCATACACCTCGCTCACTTACTCATACACCACCTTACTTACTCATACACCACCTCACTTACTCATACACCCACCACCTAATTTACTCATACACCACCTCGCTCACTCATACACCACCTCGCTTACTCACACACCACCCTGTTTACCTCTCTTACTTACTCACCAATTTCCTTACTCAAACAACACCTCACTTACTGATACACCATCTCACTTAGCACCAATTTCCTTACTCACACACCACCTCACTTACTTATAAACCACCTCGCCTACTCATACACCACCTCGCTTACTCATACAACACCTCGCCTACTCATACACCACCTTGCTTACTTACACACCACTCTTTTTCTCATACACCACCTTGATTACTTACACACCACCTCGCCTACTCACACACCACCTCGCTTACTTAAACACCACTCTTTTTCTCATACACCACCTTGATTACTTACACACCACCTCGCCTACTCACACACCACCTCGCTTACTTAAACACCACTCTTTTTCTCATACACCACCTTGCTTACTTACACACCACCTCGCTTACTCATACACCACTTTGCTTACTTACACACCACCTCGCTTACTCATACACCACCTCACTTACACACACACCACCTCGCTTACTCATACATCACCTCGCCACACACCACCTCACTTACTTATACACCACCTCGCTTACTGATACATCACCTCACTTATTGATTCACCACCTCACTTACTCAAACACCACCTCACTTACTCACACACCACCTCGCTTACTGATACACCACCTCGCTTACTGATACACCACCTTGCTTACTCACACACCACCTCACTTACTCAGACACCTCACTTACTCATACACCACCTCACTTACTCATACATCACCTCACTTACTCATACACCACCTCGCCTACTCATACACCACCTCACTTACTCATACATGACCTCACTTACTCATACATGACCTCACTTACTCATACACCACCTCGCCTACTCATATACCACCTCGCTCACTCATACACCACCTCGCCTACTTATACACCACCTTGCTTACTTACACACCACTCTTTTTCTCATACACCACATTGCTTACTTAAACACCACCTCACTTACTCATACACCACCTCACTTACTCATACACCACTTTGCTTACTTACACACCACCTCGCTTACTCATACACCACCTCACTTACTCATACACCACTTTGCTTACTTACACACCACCTCGCTTACTCATACACCACCTGATTAAGTCACACACCACCCTGTTTACCTCTCTTACTTACACACCAATTTTCTTACTCACACACCACCTCATTAACTCATACACCACCTCGCTTACTCACACACAACCTCACTTACTCATACACCACCTTGCTTAATCATACACCACCTCACTTACTCATACACCATCTCACTTACTCATACACCATCTCACTTACTCATACACCATCTCACTTACTCATACACCACTTCGCTTACTTACACACCACTACCTCGTTTGCTTACACATTGCTTGCATAGACACTACCTCACTTACTCACACACCACCTCACTTACTTACACACTTCTTTGCTTGCATAGACACTACCTTGCATACTTACACACTAGCTTGCTTGCTTCCACACTGCTTTGCTTGCTCTTAAACATACACACATGGCCTAGCATGCCGTTATCTCTCTGAGAAAGAAGGGTCAACCATTCATCCTGTCCCATTATAGCAGACACTGCAGTGAAATAGTCCAATAAATCAGTGTCAGCTCTCTCTCTCTCACACACACACACACACACACACACACACACACACACACAGACACACACACACGCTGCTTTAAGTCAGGACTAAATAGAGGGTTTGCACAGACCCATATTGGAACAGAAACATGTTATATTTTATCCGTGTGTCTTTGTGGCTATTTTAATGGAAAGTAATCATAACCATCTCTTATCGCAATTTAGTGGCACATGTGATATATTTATGGAAATGAAATAGCTTAAACTGCAGACACTGGAAAATGGAAAAGAAGAAAAGATGTTCAACACGGTTTATCACTACAACTATGGTTCCAATAGTGTACATCGCACATGAAGCTCATTTTCTGGCTGGTAGATATGAATCTTTAATCAGAAATTCATAACATAAATGTTGCGCTGCTTCTTGTTACATTTACAAGTTAGTGTTGATACATTTGCTTGTACAAACCCAATTCAAAAAAGTTGGGACGCTGTGTAAAATGTAAATAAAAACAGAAGGCAATTATGTGCAAATCTCATAAACCTGTATGTTATTGACAGTAGAACATACAAAACATATCACATGTTTAAACTGAGGAAATGTATCATTTTAATAAGGTAAAATAAGGTGATTTTGAATTTAACATGTCTTTAAAAAGTTGGGACGGGGACAACAAAAGGCTGGAAAAGCAAGCATTAATATAAAGAAACAGCTGGAGGAACATCTTGCAACTTATTAGATTAATCGGCAACAGGTCGGTATTATGATTGGGTATAAAAAGAGTATTAGAGAGGCGGAGTCTCTCAGAAGTAAAGGTGGGAAGGAATCTGGATGGAAGGATATATTACTCTAAAACCTGTATATACCCTTCATCATTGATGGTATCTGTACAAATGTGAAAGCTGTCCATTCCATAGGCACTAATTCACCCCACTAATTCAATAAAGTTGAGGAACATTATTCTGAAAATGGTCCACAATTTGTAGACTCAGTTTTTCACAGATTGATGAACCTCTGCCCATCTTTACTTCTGAAAGACTCTGCCCCTCTAAGATCCTTTTTTTTTTTATACCTAATCATGTTACTGACCTGTTCCCAATGAACCTCCAGCTGTTTCTTTTTACTAACACTTACTTTTCCAGTCTTTTGTTTCCCCGTCCCAACTTTTTTGAGATGTGTTGTGGCCATCGATTTTCAAAATTGCCTTATTTTTTTAACAAAATTGTGCATTTCCTCAGTTTAAAAATTTGATATGTTTTCTATGTTCTACAGTGCCTTGCGAAAGTATTCGGCCCCCTTGA
Organism: Ameiurus melas; assembly: GCA_012411365.1. Lineage (NCBI taxonomy): Eukaryota > Metazoa > Chordata > Actinopteri > Siluriformes > Ictaluridae > Ameiurus > Ameiurus melas. Next base: position 7,399,965 of record CM022759.1, read on the forward strand.
ACGTTTCAACCTTTTACCACATTTCAGGCTTCAAACATAAAGATCTAAAATTTAATTTTTTGTGAAGAATCACCAACAAGTGGGACACAATTGTAAAGTGGAACGAAATCTATTGGATATTTTAAACTTTTTTAGCAAATAAAAAAGTGAGAAGTCGTGCGTGCAAAATTATTTGGCCCCTTTACTTTCAGTGCAGCAAACTCACTCCAGAAGTTCAGCGAGGATCTCTGAATGATCCAATGTTGTCCTAAATGACTGATGGTGATAAATAGAATCCACCTGAAGAAAAAGAAGAAAGCCATTTCTCAAAGATATCCATAAAAAGTCTCGTCTAATGTTTGCCACAAGCCACCTGGGAGACACACCAAACGTCACACCAAACGTTGAGAAATGGCTTTCTTCTTGCCACTCTTCCATAAAGGCCAGATTTGTGCAGTGTACGACTGATTGTTGTCCTATGGACAGACTCTCCCACCTCAGCTGTAGTTCTCTGCAGTTCATCCAGAGTGATCATGGGTCTCTTGGCTGCATCTCAGATCAGTCTTCTCCTTGTCTGAGCTGAAAGTTTAGAGGGACGGCCAGGTCTTGGTAGATTTGCAGTGGTCTGATACTCCTTCCATTTCAAAATGATTGCTTGCACAGTGCTCCTTGGGATGTTTAAAGCTTGGGAAATCTTTTTGTATCCAAATCCGGCTTTAAAGTTCTCCACAACAGTATTACGGACCTGCCTGGTGTGTTCCTTGGTCTTCATGATGCTCTGTGAGCTTTCAACAGAACCCTGAGACTATCACAGAGCAGGTGCATTTATACAGAGACTTGATTACACACAGGTGGATTCTATTTATCACCATCAGTCATTTAGGACAACATTGGATCATTCAGAGATCCTCGCTGAACTTCTGGAGTGAGTTCTGCCACAAAGTAGGAGCCAAATAATTTTCACCGCACCACTTTTCAGTTTTTTATTTGCTAAAAAAGTTTAAAATATCCAATAGATTTCGTTCCACTTCACAATTGTGTCCCACTTGTTGGTGATTCTTCACAAAAAATGTAAATTTTATATCTTTATGTTTGAAGCCTGAAATGTGGCAAAAGTTTGAAAAGTTCAAGGGGGCCGAATACTTTCGCAAGGCACTGTATTGTGAATAACATGCGGGTTTATGAGATTTGCAAATCATTGCATTCTGTTTTTATTTACATTTAATTCAGTGTTTCAACTTTTTTGGAACTGGGGTTGTAAATTACACATCACTTTACATGTTTATGGAATCATTTTACATGACAGATTGTAACTGCACTTCATCTAACATTTTGTTTAAGTCCCGCCCCTTACCTCTGTATCTTTGCACTTGGAATGCCCCTTCAAAACATTACAACAGTGAGATGTTTCAGTGAGACAAGTGGATGTAAAGCCATATGTTCGTATATACAGGTGAGGATGAAGACGTTGCTCACAAAACTAATAATCACACGGTACGGATTTGCAATGTAAAATGATATCATGGCACTGTTGCACTTACAACTTTGTGTTAAATTTGTATGAAATGAAATATATGAATTGCTCCTGCTTGTTAGACCTGTGTGAGGTTGGATTCTTTTCATGAGTAGCAATAGAGCAAGAATTTTGTATGACGTCGGATACAGAGACATAAATTTAGCATGAGGTCCATACATCCAAATGGTGAGAATTTTCGAAACGGACTGGTATTGTGACATATTGTGTCACATGTTACAACAATGTAACAACAATTTTGTTACATAGTTGTAACCAGATTTTTGCATGATGTTGGTACTTCTATGTAATGAGAATTTTGCGTGATGTCGGTTCATCAGTGTAATGTTTTCTTTCTGAACCAAAAGAATTCTTCCCTTCCACACACACGCCTACAACCCCTATCACCCCCTCCACCCTCCAACCCCTTAATATTCCTCCTCTGAGGCATTCACTTGGAACGTTCCGGAGATGGAGCGATAAACAACAGAACAAAGGGTCAGAGAGAGAAAGTGTGAGAGAGAGACACCTGATAGAAGAGAGAAGGGGATTTTATGCCGAAGGATCTCTTTACAGTTCATGTGTTTCTTTTTTTTCACTTTTCTGAGCATCTCAGTGGGAGCAAAACATCCCAGACAGAGGGAGGAAATCAAAAGTCGATGATTTTTTCCCCCTCGTTTCATTTTTCATTTCCCCCATTTTCAATTATCTCCTCAACAGCTCTCCCGGAGAAGCTCCACTTTCTGAATTCCAGCTCAATGACTCCTCCTTAAACATCAGCAGCCTAAAAATTCGACAATACTTATCCCTGTGGAGATTTCATTTCATTTATGATTAAACATCAAAAACACAGACACACAAACTCAGGAATCAGATAATCAGCCTGATCTGATTCAAACATCAGTTGGACATCATATGAATGCTCTAAGAAAAGCCCCACCCACAAAATACGTTTGTAGGTTGAACCTGAACATTGTGACAGATACCAAATAAAATAAGAAGAGATTTTTACAGATTCTTTGTCCTTCAGTCACCAAACCCTCTCAATAGTACAAGATTTGCCCAGAATTAATCACCACACACGTTCAGATTATGGTCACAACTCTCAGAACACAGGATCTCACAGAAGTTCTACTGAACAAACAGAACTTCAGATCAAAACAAACATGGTGGACAACTGTTGCGTGACGTTGGTATAATGAGAATTTCGCATGACGTTGCTCCATCAGCATAACAGGAATTTCACAAGACTGTCCAGCTTGGCTCTTGTTGGTTGTCAGTTTTTCACACATGATGTCACGACTGCATTTTCACTTGAAATCATTTTTCCAGTCCAGTGATTATCTGGTTTACAAAGTTTAACTGTGTTGACGTGTTTTTTTTCACTGAGACTGAACTAAAATTGTACTCACTACAAAGTACCAATGAATATTATTCCTATTACCCAACTGCTTGTACTGAGATAAACACACACAATGAGATTTCTGTGAAGAGTGAAGAGTATATATAAACAAAGTCCCCGTCACACACTTTTAAGGACTAATACATTTCCTTTCCTCCGTCTCTCTCAGTGGTTAATGGGAATGAAACGGCCCTGCCTGTGGGTGGACAGAGAGAGAGAGAGAGAGAGAGAGAGGTTGTGAAACACACACACACACACACACACTCAGACTCCAGCCTGCTTTTCCCCTGTGGGTGTTTTTCATGTTTTGTATTTTTTTCATGTTTGATGACCACAGCTCTTCCAGGAGCAGCAGGCCACAGTGGAGTGTGAGCAGTGCATTAAGACTGACCTCGGATCAGTCGGACTCCATCAAACCCCATTAGGAGGTTTTAAGGGGACTGATACATCATCAGTTATCACACCTTCCCTTCACCCCGTAACACACAGGGCAAACATGGTAATTTTCACTAATGACATCGCACTTCATTTCAATACATCATCAAACATCCTTGCTAAACAGAATTACAGAAAAGTGTGTTCTTATTGAGATTTTTGTTTTTATAAACTTTGTGGATGAGGATGGGGTGAAAAAAAATGATCACTGATAAATAATTACAATCATGCTGTAAAAATATGCTGTAAATGGACTGCAATCAGTACTGTAGAGTACCGTGTAGGACAACTGTGTGCAGTACATATGGTTGGTAGACAGACAGACAGACAGACAGACAGATAGACAGATAGACAGATAGATAGATAGATAGATAGATAGATAGATAGATAGATAGATAGATAGATAGATAGATAGATAGATAGATAGATAGATAGATAGATAGATAGATAGATAGTGAGAGAGACTTTATTGATCCCCAAGGGGAAATGGTAGACTACAATATGGCAGAATGCATTATGGCATGGCAGAGAAGACAACAGACTTTCTACATATGGAGCTGCACTGAACTTTGGCTTTAAGACTTGGTTTATGATTTCTGTATGTTCCTGTCTCTGTAATAGTTTACCAGATACTAAAAACCAGCGTTAATACACATTTATGAACTGAACAGTTTCATCATGTGTCACAACTCGTGACCGAGCGGATGAAGGAAGGAGGTAAGCGCACTTAAGAACGAGTGTACGATGCCCTTCGCTGAGCCCAGGGTTGGAGCGATGTCCTCCGTGGAGCAGGAAGGGGGAGCGACACAAGGAGCGACGTCTTCCACGGAGCATGGAGGCGGAGCGACGTCCCCAGCGGAGCAGGAAAGCGGAGCGACGACCTCAGCCGAACAGGATGGCGGAGCGACGACCTCAGCCAAGCAGGAAGGCCGAGCGACGTCCACGGCAGAGCAGGAAGGCCGAGCGACGTCCACAGCAGAACAGGAAGGCCGAGCGACGTCCTCAGCCGGACGTGGAGGCTGAGCGGCGTCCTCAGCAGAGCAGGGAGGCTGAGCGGCGTCCTCAGCAGAGCAGGGAGGTCGAGCGACGTCCACAGCAGAGCAGGAAGGCCGAGCGAGCATCAAAAACGGGGAGGGAGGGTGGGAGCCGGTCTCAGCCCCGACCCCAGATTCCCCCTCTTGTCGACGTGACTCCTTTCCAGCCAATGTGCTCCGTAAACGCTCCACTTCTGGCTGCAGCTTACTAGACATGACGTCCTTTTTACTCTGAGCGATTACCAAGGGGACGTGAGGCTTGGCTGTGACTGGGATGTCGTGAGCTTGAGACTGAGTCTGGACTTGGGCGTCGTGAGCTTGAGACTGAGTCTGGACTTGGACGCTGTGAGCTTGTGACTGAGTCTGGACTTGGTGAATCTGGGTCTCTGCACTTTTCCTTCTATCCTTCTCCTCCTCCAGAAGCTGCTTTAGTTGATTTCTTTCGTCCTCCAGTCGACAGAGCCGCATGCTCAGAACCCATTTCCGGAGTGTCTCCTCTTGCAGCAAAACCTGTGTTTCCTGTAGTTGCACCTCCACGGATGAGGATTCTTTAGCAGCTTCGATGCATTTCTTCTCCATTTCAGACAGAGTGCTCATCCGGGTAAAAGTAGCCATCATACGGCTCTGGCATGTCCACGGAATACCTCTGTGCGAAGCTCATGGAATCCAAGGCGGGAATCTTAGGCGTGCAGTTTTGGGTTCGGCGTCCTCGCCGTTCTCGTGCTACCTCCATGTTTACGGCGGTTAATTTCTGTCACAACTCGTGACGGAGCGGATGAAGGAAGGAGGTAAGCGCACTTAAGAACGAGTGTAGTTTATTTACAAGAGGCAGTCAGACCAATCCAAAACGTAATCCAAAGGCGTAGTCAGAAAACCATCGAAGGTCAGGCAAATGGGATACAGGCATAAACTTGGGGCAAGGCAGATATCAACAACGTGGCACGGAAAACAGGGTCGAGAAACAAACATAAGCATAAACATGAGCGTGAGCTATGACAATGATCTGGGAGCAGATAACCCAGCGTGAACTATAACTAACAAGGAACGTGATACTATGTTTAATTAACTGCGCCGTGTGTAGTACGGCGCGTAGTATATAAACCGGCATGAATTAACTTAAACAGTTTTCAGCTGGAACTAATACGGACACACGTGGGGATTCAACCTATGACCGACATGGGGTGGGGTCATGACGAACATAAACAAAACACACGTGCCCTCCCAGCCAATGACAGAAACAAAAACAAAGAGCACATGTTCAAATGTCACAACACGCATGCGCAACAGCGCGAGAGCATGCTGCTTCAAGGGGGAACCGTGACATCTGGAGACTGGGTGAAAATTTTAAACTAACCCCAAAACTTTTTTTGTCCTGTTTTTCCCAAATTTTCAATGTGAAAAATCAGTGTGAAAACTGAGAAGCTGCCAAACCTGACCCTCTGTCTCATCTATATCTCTGAGATATGCTTCCATTTCAAGCTACACAATCTTTCCAGCTTTCCAGAGATTTTCTTCCTGCAATCTGAGAATGATGGATGCTTTTGGAAAGTCTTTAAAAATAGAGTTACTGTTTCACATCACTTCACCTGCATTCTGTCTTCACATGAAGCCCGTAAGAAGGAAAATAATGTAACCCCACAGGGTTGATCAGCTCATGCTGCTTTCACGTGCGGGATAATATCATCATTGTGCTGTTAAATACATTCATACAAACCCGGGAGTGTGAAAAGAGTTTTAATTCACTCAAGGGAAGAACTAATACTGACTCAACAGGACTTGAATAGTGACAGGATAATAACATGTGACTGGAGTATAGCGTGAGAATTATAATGCTCATGGCAAGAACTTGAGCTCTCTAAAACCTAAAAGTATGTTCTCAAATCCTGTCTCACACATGAGGAAACCTCTTATAACACACACACACACACACACACACATCAGAGATGCTGATTTCATCCAGAAGAACACTGTAAAAACACTGAAAAACTCAACATTAATTATAGACAGAATATACAAAGAGAAACAATCACAGTCTAATCCACTGAAGTTCAACACTGCACTGTATTAGACCTTTTACTCACTGAAGAAACATGAGACTGAGCATACGCACATGTGCATGCACACACACTCGCACACTCAGGACAAATGTTTTTCCAGACATTGTTTTGCTTCGCTCATATTTCCATTTAATAAAAGGCAGGAAGGAGTGTAGGTTAACCATATTCTCAATCATATAGTCAAAAGTCAAAAGGTTGCTTTATTGGCATTAAAAATATTAACATTTGTATTGCCAATGCTTGGGTACACACAAATTAGAAGGTAACTACAGAAATAAATGAGTAGAAACAAATGTGCATACATTCAACAATACAGTCAAGCAGAAACACTAGTAACAAGGCTCATAGAACCCTGAAAGGAAAAAGAAAAGAAAAAAGAATTAAATAAAATTACCCATAGATATACATACATCAAAATGATTCAACCCGCATCGGAAATCAGGTTTATTGTCAGAATGTTCAGACTTTCAGATGTTTGCGATGAACAAATAAAAAAAAAAGCGGTTGAAATATTTCAACACAAAGAATGCTTCAAGTATTTTCCACAAATTCAACTGAAAGGTGTGCTTGAGCTGGAACACATGAAATACCTGAACTACTGACCCAAAAGCACAAGAAAAATCGCTCAAAATCATATAAATAAGCCCCAGAAGTTTTGTGTTTCTGTTCTGTGGGCCGATGAAACAAAACTAGAACTTTTCAGCAGGATGGATCAGCGGTATGTCTGGAGGAAGAAGAATGAATAAAGAACACTCTGTACACAGACAAGCATGGTGGTGGCTCGGTGATGCTCTACGGCTGCTTTGCATCCTCTGGAACTGGAAACCTGTAGCGTGTGGAAGGCAAGATGGATTAATGAGGTATCAGTAAATCTTAGGAGAAAAAATCATGATGTCTGTGAGGAAGCTGAAGCTCGGGCATCAGTTAACCTTCCAACAGGACAATGATCCCAAGCATAGCTCAAATTCCGCCAAGGCTTGACTGCAGAAGAAGTCCTGGAAGATTCTACAGGGCTATCACAGTCACCTGACTTGAATGCGGCAGAAGCTGGTTTCTGTCTGGCTCTGCATCTCGTTTGCAGTAGGTCATAACAGCAAAAGTTAGCTCTACTAAGTACTAAAGATGAATAATTTTGAGATTGGAGAAGTCATTATAAGTTGCATTTTCAGTTGAATTTGGAGGAAAACACTTTGTTTTTGTTTGATTTGTTCATCGCAAACAGCTGAAAGTCTGTAAATTTTAACAATAAACCTGATTTTCAATGGGGGTTGAATACTTTTGATTGCAACTGTAAATATATATACACACAGTGCATCTGGAAAATATTCACGGCGCTGCACTTTCCCCACATTTTGTTATGTTACAGTCTTATTCCAAAATGGATTAAATACATTAATTTTCTCATAATTCTACAAACAATACCCCATAATGACAATGAGAAAGAAGTTTGTTTGAAATCTTTGCAAATTTATTGAAAATAAAAAACAAAAAAAGCACATGTACATAAGTATTCACAGCCTTTGCTCAATACTTTGTTGAAGCTCCTTTGGCACCAATTACAGCCTCAAGTCTTTTTGAGTATGATGCTACAAGTTTGGCACACATATTTTTGGGCAATTTCTCCCATTCTTCTTTGCAGGACCTCTCAAGCTCCATCAGGTTGGATGGGGAGCGTCGGGAGACTTTCACGGGCCATTTTCAGATCTCTCCAGAGATGTTCAATCGGGTTCAAGTCTGGGCTCTGGCTGGGACACTCAAGGACATTCACAGCGTTATCCTGTAGCCACTCATTTGTTATCTTGGCTGTGTGCTTAGGGTCGTTGTCCTGTTGGAAGATGAACCTTCACCCCAGTCTGAGGTCCAGAGCACTCTGCAGCAGGTTTTCATCAAAGATGTCTATGTACATTCCTGCCGCTGAAAAACATCCCCACAGCACGATGCTTCCACCACTATGTTTCACTGTAGGGATGGTATTGGCTAGGTGATGAGTGGTGCCTTGTTTCCTCCAGACATGACGCTTACCATTCAGGCCAAAGAGTTCAATCTTTGTTTCATTAGACCAGAGAATTTTGTTTCTCATGGCCTGAGAGTCCTACAGGCGTGTTGTCATGTTCCTTTTACTGAGGAGTGGCTTCCGTCTGGCCACTCTAACATTCAGGCCTGTTTGATGGAGTTCTGCAGAGATTTTTGTTCTTCTGGAAGGTTCTCCTATCTCCACAGAGTGGCCATGGGGTTTTTGGTCACCTCCCTGACTAAGGCCCTTCTCCCCCGATCGCTCAGTTGGGCCGGGCGGCCAGCTCTAGGAAAAGTCCTGCTGGTTCCAGACTTCTTCCATTTACAGAAGATGGAGGCCACTGTGCTCATTGGGACCTTCAATGCTGCAGAAATGTTTCTGTACCCTTCCCCAGATCTGTGCAATACAATACAATCCTGTCTCGGAGGTCTACAGACAATTCCTTGGACTTCATGGCTTGGTTTGTGCTCTGACATGCATTGTTAACTGTGGGACCTTATATAGTGAAGGGCCGATTTTAGCCTGTTACCCAAAGACAATTAAAATTCAACCTAGAAGCAAATACTCACATCCGTAAACCCAACTGGAGATCAGCCGTGAGTGAGGAAAAGCAAGGGTCCAGTTCATATAAATGGCCCCTCCCGGCTTCTCTCTAAAACATTCAAGGCCCATGTCTACAGCATGGCTGACCCTTCCCCGCGAGACAAAAATCTTTTATCCTCTGTATTATGAGTAAGTGTCTTTTACCTTTTTTCTGTTTTTCTGGTTTATAATTTACTTTCATATCTATTTTATATTTCTATTTTATATATGGGTATACTACTTGCAAGTGGTTTACTGTACTTATTAAGATATTATCCTTTTAATGTCTTACCCCTCTTTTATTTAGTCTTGTAAAGTTCTAATGTTATGTTTGTGCCTTCGGGCCTTCGGGAAGGTGTGTTAGAGAGAGAGGAAGAGACAGAGATAGAGTGTGTGTGTGTGTGTGTGTGTATGTGCTATGTCTGCAGGCCTGACCTTGAATGTGTAAGAGTGTGTGTGTTTTCCTAACGCTCTTATATTTCTCTGTGACTAATCAATCCTAGTGTATTAATCTTAAAGTGCGAATCCTGTTCATCAATATCCACCTAATACCTCCTCTATGTGTCTAGGTGCCCATTTATTGGAAGGGCTGGATTTGGATTCGAGCACCTGCCACCAAATCGTGCATCTCACTGCTGGTTTTCAATAAAATTACCTATTACTCATACTAGGTCTCCCTCGTGTTTGTTTTATGTATATTTTTAACCACAACAATAGACAGGTGTGTGAATTTCCAAATCATGTCCAATCTACTGAATTTACCACAGGTGGACTCCAATCAAGTTGTAAAAACATCTCAAGGTTGATCAGTGGAAAAAGGACGCACCTGAGCTCAATTTTGAGTGTCATGGAAAAGGGTGTGAATACTTATGCACATGTGCTTTTTTTTTTGTTTTTTTTTTTTTTTATAAATTGGCAAAGATTTGAAACAAACTTCTTTCTCGCTGTCATTATGGGGTATTGTTTGTAGAATTTTGAGGAAAATAATGAGTACATATGCGCACACACTCACACACACACATATATATATATATATATATATATATATATATATATATATATATATATATATATACATATATATATGCACATATATTTATTGTGATTTTTATTTGGACATTTTCCACAAGGTCCACACTGTCACATAATCTTTGAATTTGGTCCCCATTAAGCGATGATAAAAGGTCACACAAAGATTTTTTTTAAGTCAAGAGGGACAGAAACATATCCATCGTTGTGTGTGTTACAAAATTGCATTCTGCTGCGTCGTACATATTGAGATTTGAAGGATTGTAAAACCTCTCCCAAATATGTGCTGATAATACACACATAGACTATACAATACTACACAACACTACACTCCACATCACATACTACACACTGGTGTTATTGTCCTTTAAGAGTGACTCTTTGTGAGTGAGTGATCTGAGATCATTTAGTCGGGTCTGGTCCGATTACACTCTTTAATACGCCTTTATCCTTCCAATAACCTTCACTCAATTACTGAGCCTATAAAATCCCCAAATGGAGCTTACAGACCTCTCTCTCTCTCTCTCTCTCTCTAGCTATATATACACACACACACACACACACACACAGAGAGAGAGAGAGAGAGAGAGAGACAGACAGACAGACAGAGAGGTCTGTAAACTCCATCTGGGAAGATATATATATATATATATATATATATATATATATATATATATATATATATATATATATATATATATATATATGTGTATACATATGTATATATATATATATATGTGCATATATATGTGTTTGTATATATGTTATATATATGTGTGTATATATATATATATATATATATATATATATATATATATATATATATATATATATATATATATATATATATACAGTGCCTTGCGAAAGTATTCGCCCTTTTGAACTTTTCAACCTTTTGCCACATTTCAGGCTTCAAACATAAAGATATAAAATTTTAATTTTTTGTGAAGAATCACCAACAAGTGGGACACAATTGTGAAGTGGAACGAAATCTATTGGATTTTGAAACTTTTTTAACTAATAAAAAAATTAAAAGTGGGACGTGCAAAATTATTCGGCCCCCTTGCGTTAATACTTTGTAGAGCCACCTTTTGCTGCGATTACAGCTGCAAGTCGCTTGGGGTATGTCTCTATCAGTTTTGAACATCGAGAGACTGAAATTCTTGCCCATTCTTCCTTGCAAATCAGCTCGAGCTCAGTGAGGTTGGATGGAGAGTGTTTGTGAACAGCAGTTTTCAGCTCTTTCCACAGATTCTCGATTGGATTCAGGTCTGGACTTTGATTGGTCATTCTAACACCTGGATACGTTTATTTGTGAACCATTCCTTTGTAGATTTTGCTGTATGTTTGGGATCATTGTCTTGTTGGAAGATAAATCTCCGTCCCAGTTTCAGGTCTTTTGCAGACTCCAACAGGTTTTCATCCAGAATGGTCCTGTATTTGGCTGCCTCAATCGTCCCCTCAATTTTAACCATCTTCCCTGTCCCTGCTGAAGAAAAGCAGGCCCAAATCATGATGCTGCCACCACCATGTTTGACAGTGGGGATGGTGTGTTGAGGGTGATGAGCTGTGTTGCTTTTACGCCAAACATATCGTTTTGCATTGTGGGCAAAAAGTTCGATTTTGGTTTCATCTGACCAGAGCACCTTCTTTTCGGTATATAATGTATATATATATATATATATATATATATATATATATATATATATATATATATATATATATATATATATTTATTTTTTTTTTCAACCTTTTGCCGCACATCACAGTTATATTCCTTGCTCTAACTCGTTCTTATGAATAACTAAGGGTATTTGGACTATGTGTTACCGCATATTTAATCCCCTGTGGAACAAGAAGTCATGGTTGAACAATTTCCTGTTCCAAGTCACTCAGGTGTACTTAAACTAACAATGAGAATATGCTTAAAATTTTGTTTCTCCTATGAATACATAGGGGTGCCAATAATTGTTGCACACCTATATTTACCGAAGATTTTCTTTTACAGCCCAGTGTTCTGTTTGCAACCGTTTGCTATCCATGAGAGCATATATTTTTGTGAATGTTTTTGAACAAAATATCAAAAGGTTAAAATTGTCTTTATTGTTTAACCTTTTGATATTTTGTTCGAACAATTCACAAAAACACTCGGCTCTCATGGATAGCAAACAGTTGCAAACACAACACAGGTTTATCAGACTGTTATATAAAAGGTGATACACTCTATTAAATGACATAAAATTGACATTTTTTAAAGTAATTTTCACAATTTAAATGTAAAAAAAAACCCAGATCAGTCACATGGAAAAAATAAGTACACCCCAACATTTATCACACCTTCAAATCCATAAAACTAGAATCAGGTGTTCAGGATCGGGTACCAATGAGTAGAACCTGATTAGAGAGTGCAGGTGGAACCGGTCTTATTTATACCCCTTTCATATCTAATGTCTGGTGTTCCCTTTGTAATTGAGGTGTGTGGTGTCATCATGTCAAGATCTACAGAGTTCTGTAAGGCCATCAGAAAAAAAGGTTCAGGATGACGATGAGTCTGGCGAGGGATTTAAAAAGATTATTTTAAATGACTTGAAATACATCATTCCACTGTAAGGAAAATAATCTACAAATGGTGCAGATTTCAAATAACTGGCGATTTGTCCAGCACTGGCTGCCCCAGCAAATTCAGCCCAAGAGCAGATCGTCTGATGCAAAAAGTCATCTCCAAGAACCCCAAAATTTCATCACAGGATCTGCTAGAAAGTCTTGCAGCTGTTAGTGTTTAAAAGCTTTTGCAAGACTACAGTTTGCCAATGAACATACAGGGAAAGACCGGGCCTTTTCGAATAATGTGGTGGTGGAAATGTTATGGATTGGGGTTGCTTCACTGCCTCAGGGACTGGACAGCTTGCATTCTTTGATTCAATTATGAATTCTGCATCATATCAAAGAGTGCATGAAGATAACATGAAGTCATCCGTGTGAAAGTTGAAGTTGTACTGAAAGTGGACCTTTCAACAGGATAATGATCCAAAGCACATGAGCAAATCCACCAAGGAACGGCTCAGAAAGAAGAAATGGAGGGTTATGAATGGCCTAGTCAAAGCCCGGATTTAAATCCCACTGAAATGTGGTGGGGGGATTTGAAACAGGCAGAACATGCAAGAAAACCCTCAAACATCTTGCAACTGAAAGAAAATTGCATGGAAGAGTGGACAAAAATTCCAGCAACCTGATGTGAGAGACTGGTGGACAATTATGCAAAACATCTCTATATATCGATCTCTGTCTGTAAGTGACTTTGTCTTTCTCTGTCTCTTTTTCTGTCTCCCAGTGTCTCTCTCATTTCTCTCTCACTTCAACATGTCTCTCTATCTGTCTCCGCCTGTTCAAGATAACCATTTGTTTCTCTCTGTCTTTTTCTCTATGTCCCTCTTTTAAAAGACAAACAGGGTATTCCAAACATGAAGAATTGCCATGCTGATACATCAACTTTGCAAAGCCAAACACACACACACACACACACACACACACACACACACAGTGCACTAGCATCACACAGACTCGGAGTCAATCAGCAGAGTGTGATTTGTCATTCGGCATGACACATAATAATTGTGCGCAGTGGCTGGCCATGTTCCAGCCAATAGTGGGAAGGATGAATTAAGTGAGTGTGTGCTTGTGTGTGTGTGTGTGTGTGTGATTTGGGGTTAAAAAGGGTTTAAGAATTGGCATGAAGCCAAAGATCCTGGCAGAGAAAAGCAGGACCCTCACCCAGCTGGAGTGAATTATTTGTGAAGGAGTCGATTCATTTCGGTGAAACCGACTCTCTTGTTAAAAGCTTTAAAGATGATTTGATTCAGTCTGTGAGATTGAATCAGTACCGTGTAAAAACCTAACGCTGTAAAATCACACGAAGTGCAGCTGTAATCAAAATGCATCATAGAAACCCTGAGCTGAGAGGCTCCGCCCAGTATGGCTGAGCGACATGATATAGACTGCAAAAAATCACTTTAGCAAGTGAAAATATCCTAAACAGAGCCAAATTTATCTAATATTTCATATTATAACACTACAATACACCAAATATACAGAACGATTATTGTACCTAGAGTGGTGCTTAAAAGTTTGTGAAGCATTTTCTATATTTGTGCATAAATACGAAATCAGATTTCCTAATCCTAATTTGACAGTGCAGAATCAATATCATTACAAATATGTGTACTTTTCTGATATCTCCTGGGTATTGTGGACGATTGACTTCCATATGTTTCAGAATAGTGTCCATCCATCCATCTTCTACCATTTACTCCTTTTCAAGGGGAACCTGGAGTCTATCCCAGGGAGCATGGGGCACAAGGCGGGGTACACCCTGGACAGTGTGCCAGTCCAGCGCAGGGCACAATCACATCCTCACACACCCGTTCATACACTACGGACACTTTGGACACGCCAATCAGCCTACCATGCATGTCTTTGAACTGGGGGAGGAAACCGGAGTACCCGGAGGAAACCCCCGCAGCACGGGGAGAACATGCAAACTCCAGCGAACCCTGGACCCTGGAGGTGTGATGCGAACATGCTAACCCCTAAGCCACCGTGCGCCCTCAGAAAGATTTTTTTTTTGTCCATAACAATGACAATTAAAAATAGTTTTTAAATGCTGCTGTTTTGTTGGTAGTTTGTTAGCAAGATTGTACATCATGATAAGTAACCTATCGTGTATCGTTAAAATTTCTTCAAGTATCCTGATGATGATATTTTCCACGTAGCACCAAAAAATCACCGGATGTGTACTGAACACTTACCTATCAGGCATTTCCGGTTACATGCTCGTTATTCACACTTCTGTCTAGTTTCCAACATTTTGTTAGTCAAACAACCTTCTCCCTGACAAAGGAGGCGTTTCTTGCGATAACCGGAAAAGTACCAGACTTGATGATGCAGCACAAGGTGTGGAGCTTCCTGCTGATGCAAAAATCACTACTCAGCGCTTTGAGAAGCTACTTTAAAGGCGCTTTATAAAATAAAGTTTATTATTATTATTATTATTACTTTGTTCATTAGGGTGCACATTAAAGATTGAATTGTTAAGGTAAAAAGTTAATTGCTCAGGTTAAGGTTAATTGCTTAGGTTATACAATTGCTCATATTATTGCTTACTGCTTCAAATATGGAGAAAAAAAACCCCATCAACGCTACTGAGGAAAATGGAAATGAAATAGCTGCTCTGATTGGTGACTGAAATCACAGAGTCACTGAAATGAGCTCGAAGTCGCATCGCTAATTATCAGTACCGAGAGAAACACTTCAGAATCTGAACATCAAGCAGGAAGGCTAATAATCGACCTCGTGAGAGATTGGGGGATAGAGAGAGAGAGCAGGAGTGGGGGCTGTCAGGGTCGAGTGTGTGAGCTGAGAAAGAAAGCAGGAAAGAAGAGAAGAATAAACAGAACACACGGAGGAGGAGGAGGAAGACGAAGATGCTAATCATCGCTCTGTGACTCTCCCCCTGTGTGTGTAAACAAATCCATATGGGCCAATCAGAACAACATGCAATTACAACACGGAATAAATGCAAAAGACTGTCTGTGGTGTCTCGCTCACATACACACACACACACACACATACACACATATACACACACATACACACACACACACACACACACACACACACACACACACACACACACACACACGGGGGAAAATCCAATTTCAGAAATTTACACCTGTGCATGGCAAATGGGAGGGCAGGTAGTCACCGTTACCTAGCGACCAGCGGAGGAGCATGCAAGTTTCAGAAACCTCTTGGCATTAAATGATGTAAAAGTGTGTGTGTGTGTGTGTGTGTGTTGTGTGTGTGTGTGTGTGTGTGTGTAGTAAGAATGGTCTCCACCACCAGGTTGAAGTCTTTCTAATCCCTGTGTACATTGTGTTCGTTGGATGAATGTTAGCTGTGTGTTAATTATGTTATTACACGCTGAGGTGATGTAGATGAGAACACACACACACACACACACACACACACACACACACACACACATACACACACACAGAGTAGCTAAATAATAAAACATTTCAACCTAACCACATCTTTTCAAACATAAAACTGCAGTTGTGTTATAAAAATGTGCTTTTTTTGTATAAGAATGCCCACACAAGGTCCAAACTATTATGCATTTGTAAATATTTTTGCAGTTTTGTGTTCGCAAAAACAGAAGACTGTGCCAAACACGCAGGTTCATGTTGGCGCTGGTGTAATTTACTGCTTATTGCCAGGCATTTTCCCCCCGTTTGAGCTCAGCTGCTATTTTCCCGCTCATAAATGAAGGCATTAAATCTCCACTTTGATCCAGAACAGTGTTTTCCTGACGTTGTGAGAAGTCCTGCATCATCCCACGTCGACAGCTAAACACAACCGATTGAATGATTATATCCGTAAAAAATAAGAACATGAATGGAAGTCAGGGAGTTAACACGTGACTACACGCTCAACATCAAATGGTAAATTATGAGAATAAATAACGATGCCTAACAAAGCGAATTACGGAGGAGGAGTGTGAACGCCCACAAAAGTGCACAAAACACCTAAACTGATATATTGATGAACACACCCCCTGCCCCATCATTTTTTTTTTATATAGAACAAAACAATAACAAATAAAAAGATATTTTATTAAGTTTCACACCACACCACTGCTCAATTCTGTATCCTGATTGGTCAAAAGGTGACAAATCACAGCTTTACATTAATACGGTATCGTTTCTACAGCAACATCTCATTCACGGTGTACAACGGACGCTCTACTAATAATAAACTATTTTCAAATAGCATTGAGATGATGATGTTTTCCTTTTCCGAGCAGAGGTTTATTTCTGTAACGTGTATGGAAGGAGTCTCCAGTGTCAGTGTGGTGTAACAGTCAGAGGTAACACTGTAACTGGGAGTTTTCCCAAATCTTCAGGACGGACGAGTTTACACTTAAGTTTCTGAATTTAGTTTTTTGTCTTATTAACTAGAAGAGAGAGAATAACGAGAGGCTGGTGAGAGAGAGAACGTTTGACGCTGCTATACCGTACGTCAGAACTGGAAACAACACGCACAATGTTACATGTAACTATACACTGATAGTCTTGTTTACTGATAGTAAACATTGTAATTGTTGACAAACTGCTGTTGTATAAGAGGAATAAATCACTTCTGGACATGATGCATTCTGTTATAGGAAAATAATCAACTTCAGGGTGATAACAGTAACTCGTCAGTAGATATTTTACAATAACATCCTCCCTCTCTTCTCTCTCTCTCTCTCTCTCTCTCTCTCTCACTCTCTCACACACACACACACACACACTGTTTATTACTTATTATATATTATTATAGGCCTCTCCAAGCACACCACTTCTCTTCCTGCTTTTACCTACCCTGAGGTTTTACCACTCTCTCCACCATGAATCACTTTCTCCAGTATTTTTGTTCATTTTTGGCCTTTAATCTCTTTCCCTCTTATCCTCAAGCCCCCCATTCATTCTCTAAGTGTTTTTCTGTCCATCCTGTAATTGAGTTCAATGTTCACTCAATGATGTCTTTTTCCTTTCTCTTGCACGCTTTCCTACTCTCCCTCTGTAATTACCTAAACCCCCACCCCCACCTCCCACCGATAGGATTGTTTTCCTCAGGTGAGTGCATTCGGCTCCGATCGAGGGGGGAGCAGCATGGCTCTAAATTATAACTCCTGCTCGACAATTAGAACTGAGTGAGAAAAAAGTAGGAGAGAGTGAGAAAAAGATAGAAAGAGAGAGAGAGAGAGAGTGTGTGTGTGTGTGTGTGTGTGTGTGTGTGTGTGTGTGTGTGTGTGTGTGTGTGAAACAATGAACATCTTAATTGTTTGTGCTTGTTTGTTTGCTTGTCTGTTAGCATTGTTGGTAATTGGCATGCTGGGTGAGAGGGAGCGTGAGTAAAGTACTGTGAGCTGTTCATGCAGAATGCACAATAATTGAGCTTCACCCCTGCTGTTTCCACACACACACACACACACACACACACATACACACACATTAACATTAGCATTAACACATCCTGACTGCTCACCTGAAAAAAGAGACAATGAACTCACAAACACACTGCGGGTGTTAGGGCGCTTGTCCCATTATTTTTTCTGTGCGTGTTTGCTGTCTAATTGTGTGTGTGCGTGTGTGTTTTTGCTATAGTTCAGAAATTGTTGCGCATGTAGATTCAGCCCAAAATTCAGCCCAAGAGCAGGCTGTCTTGTGCAAAAAGACGTCTCCAAGAACCCTAGAATTTCATCACAGGATCTGCTGTCTTGCAGCTGTTGGTGTCAAAATGCATGCTTTTAAATGAGAAAGAGATTAGACAGATTTGACCTGCATGGGAGGCGTGTCAAGAAAAAGCGTATACAGGACTGCATTTTGCCGATAAGCATATAGGCTTTGTGGAATAATGTGCTCTGGACTGACGAATCAAAGATAGAGTTGTTTGGACACAGTAACAGCAGACATGTTTACCACAGACCAAAGTCAGCTTTTCAGGAGAAGCACCTCATACCAACTGTAAAGCACGTTGGTAGAAATGTTATGATTTGGGGTTGCTTCACTGCCTCAGGGACTGGACAGCTTGCATTCTTTGATTCAACTATGAGTTCTGCATCATATCGAAGAGTGCTTGAAGATAATTTGAGGTCATCTGTGCGAAAGTTGAAGTTGAACTGAAAGTGGACCTTTCAACGGGATAATGATGCTAAAAACACTAGCAAATCCAAGAGGAATAGAAGGATATTGAATAGCCTACTCAAATCCCGGATTTGAATCCCATAGAAATGTTGTGGGGGAGTTTGAAATGGGCAGTACATGCAAGAAAAAGATAATCAAATATTTGCTTGTTCAAATATGTCAAAAACTTTCTGTGGGGTGTACTTATTTTTTTCACATGACTGTAGGTGGAAAGCAGACGAGTAAAATAAACCACTGGAGTGTAGAGTGGTAATTTGGTGTGTAGAGTAAGAGGTTAGATGATTGAGTATAGTGGGGTATGTTGGAGTATAGATGATTAGGTGGAGTGTGGATGAGAACCAGTATAGACGGGTTGAGTACAGTGGGGTATGTTGGAGTATAGATGAGTAGGTGGTGTGTGGATGAGAACCAGAATAGGTGGGTTGAGTATAGGTGGAAAGTAGATGAGCAAGATACCTGAGTTGAGTCGGTAGTTTGGCATGTAGAGGGTTTTGTTACAGGTACAAATTGGTGGAGTTGAGGGGAAGTGTTCATGAGAAAGAGTATGGATGATCTGTAGGGTGAGTAGGGATCTTGTACATATACTCCGAGAGAGAGTAAGTGAGACGGGCGAGTGGTGACACATTTATGACTCTGTGTTTGTTCTTCAGGCCAAGCAGAAAATGGTGCTGTCACATAAAACTCACCAGAGCGGGTAGAGAGAGAGATGGGGTGGGGCTGAAAGAGAGAGAAGGTAGAAGTGAGACAGTGATATTAAGACTGATGCTGTGTGTCAATTTGTTCTGTGTGTAGGGGATAAGTAATGATAAGTGGGTAATGAACAGACTTCAGGGCGCTCGTAGACCGTACTCCATCCTCTGCTTAATTACACGTAATGCGTACTGGATTTTACACCTTTAAATTAACTAGGTGGAAACAACTCCCAAATGCGTCTGCACTACACTTTCTCACAGTCAGGTGTGTTTGCACAGCACTCTGGGATACTGTGCGGTATTTGCAGTGTGTGTGTGTGTGTGTGTGTGTGTGTGTGTGAGCTCAGGCTGTTGATGGAATAGTTTTATTTTAAATTCTTATTACTATAATCAGTACTATCATTCCTGTTAGTATGAACATTTCAGCATTTCAAAAAGAGAGAGTATAAAACAACAAGGCTCTCTAGATTGAATCTGTTAAGGCGTAGCACTGAGAACACACACCATAGCTCACTGTGTGTGTGTGTGTGTGTGTGTGTGTGTGTGTGTGTGGTGTTTGGGTTACTGCTGTGCCTGACAATGAAATGTGAGCGCTGACACTGATCATGTGAGTGAGTGTGTGTGGTGTAAATGAGAGTTAAATAAACATGTATCTATGACCTCTCACATCTCTGTCTCTCCTTCCCTCTCTCCCTCTCTCTCGATATAACTCTGAAAGAGAGAGAGAAAGAGAGAGAGAGCGTGCTGTCTAAGGTATGTACATATGCAAAATCCATTAAAATCCTACAAAGACTCCTCTTTCCCCCTCACCTTCTGTCTTTTCCTTTCACCATCCTCATCTACCCCCCCGCTCTCTCTCTCTCTCTCTCTCTCTCTCTCACAGATTTTGCTTTGTGGATCCTTAATAACCTCTCTTGAAAGCAACATTGGTTGTTTTCCTATAACAGCACCTCCCTGAGTGTTTTATTCCTCTTATCCTACAGCAGTCTGTAAACAATAACATTTTTGAAGTCATCACAGAACGACTCGTCATACTTTTATCCATTTATTGTCACATTTAACGTTGTGGAACATCCACGAAACAAGTGTGTTCCTGTTCTCGCTTACGGTACAGCAGCTATAATCCGGCGTTCTCCCCCAGCCCTGGCCCCGGCCTCACTTTTTCCTCTCTCTTGAAGTTATTAACACGCATAACTCGATAAACCACCAAGCATGAACTCTTCTGTCTTAAAGAGGTCTGATAAGTTATCGCTTTACCTCTGACTGTTACAAAGCACCGACACTGTAGACTCCTTCCATTTTGATGGTTTCCTTCCGTTACCTTTTTGTACTCCATTTATATGGAGCGTCCGCCACGACTGAGCTGTTGCTACCGAAACGTTGACGTATTAGAACGAACGCATTGAAATAAACCTGTGAACACCTTCCGACCAATCACAATCCAGAATTAAACAGTTCCGTGAGATTCAAGTCGTTGAGAGTTTTTAATTAGTAAAACCGTTGTTCATTGAAACCGAGAACACGTGCGCGCTTCCTTCCTCTCAGGATCTCTCGCCTCCCTCCTGTCTCACGCTGTAAGATTTCTGACAGAGATTTATGCACTTTTGTGTGGAGATCCGTCTTTGAATACGGAGTGCACTTCCATGAAATGTGAGAGCACTATGCACGACTCAAAGCGAGGTCCAGACAAAAAAAACAAAAAACATCTTGACATAACTGAGACAAATAACAGCATGAGTAAGTATTCAGAGCAAGTGCATAATTTAACCGCCATTTACCGATTCCCTTTGAGTCATGCACAGTGCTTTCACACATTTAATGGAAATGGACTCCATTTTCAAACACTCTGAGCAACGTGCCAAAGTGTATAAATCCCTGTCAGAATTCGACAGTTTATGAGACGCGAAGTTCTAAGAGGGAGGAAGTGCGTGTGTAGGTCTGTGTGTCAGCTTCTCAGCAGGTCTTACAAGCTTTCACTTAAAGATTTCGTTTCTCACTTCTTCTCTAACGGGGCACGGAGTCCAGAAGTTGCGTGAGCATTTACATGAGGTGAGTTCCTGGTTTTCCGACGTGGCTTTTCAGATGATCGATTTCAGATTATTAAACTCACCTGCATGTAGTTCACACCTCCGAGGCTGACAGATGTTACTTGAGTAGAAGCGTCTAGTGTCACTAGCGTCTAGACCACCATCTTAAGCACATGATGATACGGTGATATGTGAATGAGAAGATGACAAGGAAGTTTATTGCTGCATGAATATTCATTCAAATTCATATGAATAAGAAAGCCAGTGAAGAAGTAGTGGAGACTTTGATGCAAATGCTGGACCCAAAGTCCCAGAATGCAATGCAGCTGAGATACAGCAGAGAGTTGGCTCGTCGATGTGCAAGATGACGAGCATGATGGCTTTGACGGTGGAGTTTGAACAGAGTGTACAGATGAGGAGTTGAAAGAGCATTGTGGGTAATGTAGGAAACCGCTCACCACACCAAACCTAGACCAAAGTGAAAGTCTTTTGTCACAACTGATGATCATATTGATTATACATTCATTATATATTAATAATCAATACATGATCTTCAGGGCGCATGGTGGCTTAGTGGATAGCAGGGTCCGGGGTTTGATTCCCGCTGTGGCCGTGTGTGCCAAAGACAGGCATGGTAGGTTGATTGGTGTGTCTAAATTGTCCGTAGTGTATGAATGGGTGTGTGAGTGTGTATGTGATTGTGCCCTGCGATGGACTGGCACCCTGTCCAGGGTGTACCCCGCCTTGTGCCCCATGCTCCAGATGTATGGATGGACGGACATGATCTTCAGTTGTGTCAAAAGTCTTTACTTTGGTCTAGGTGAGTGGTTTCCTACATTACCCACAATGCCTTGCTGGTAGTGGTGCAGCCATCACATCACTTCATCTCAGCCTACAGAGAATGATGAGGCAGTGCTTTAGTCCTTCAGCCAAACTTAAGAAGCTTAGAGCCTTATAGAATAGAACCTTTTTTTCTAAGACTCTATTTAAGGGACCATGACCATGCTGGTGTTTATGTCAGTGTTAACCTCGGGCTCCTGGAGGGTGGAGTCTCCAGCTGGAGCACCATTTGGTGCCCTGGAGGTTGCCTCCCTGCAGACACCAGTGTTGACCCGGGTTCTGCCCCGCTACGTGGGACTACATCGCTGCCAGCTGCCCTTGAGACCCGATTGTTGCTGCTGCATGACCGGGTGACTCAGAGGCTTTCAGAAATCTGTTATAGCTCTGGATGATGTTCCAGAAAGTTCCACCAAGCCATCTGTGGACAACTACAACACACACACACACACACACACACACACACACACACACAGTAATAACACAGAGTAAGGCAGTTACACAATTGTTAATTGTGTGTGTGAGATAAAAATGTGTCCACATTGTATTGAGTTTATGAACTACCAACCACATTTCTCTCTCTCTCTCTCTCTCTCTCTCTCTCTCTCTCTCACACACACACACACACCATAAACTATCCAATTTCCCATCTGATGCATGACTGGAACAAATGTCATATTTGCCTATGGCCTCAAACCGAAACCCGCATACACACACTCTAACACACACACACACAAAGCAGTTCTGAATTGCAAAGACATAAAAAATTGCCAGAGAGAGTGAAACAGCTAGAGAGAATTTCTGTGAAGCTGAACTGGACTTGAGAGAGGTGTGTGTGTGTGTGTGTGTGTGTGTTTGGTGTGGTTTACTGAGCGAGGTCGCTTATGGCATCTCATGTACCCATGGCGATAACGATGGTGATAATGGCAGCTTCAGCATCCTTATTGTACCACACCATACACTCTCTCTCTTTCACACACACACACACACACTGCTAGCCCACTACTACTGTTTGAATTACACTCTGAGTTTGTGTGTGTGTGTGGGTTTGGGGGGGGTTGTTCCCGGGGGACTGTGGTTCGAGGGGTTATTATGTCTATGTATTTTAAATCCGCTGTGCACATGCCGCTCGAATGGAGACTAGCTGAGTTTTGTAATTACAAGAGCTAAGAAAATTCTCTCAAACACAATAAGAGAAAGCATCCCGAATATTTCCATCTGAAACAAACGGCCTCACATTCAGAGCTATGACGCATTTACATTAGGAGCTCTTATAGACACCGAGTGTAAAACACCATCGTGAGGGTAGTGAAGGAACTGGATCCGGAAACGCAGGAGCAGCACTATGAAGAACGAGAAAGTGTGTGTGCAGTGAGCTCTCCACTGTTCTCCAGCAGCAGCAGTCTGAAGTCTAGAGTCTTATTCAATACTGCAGCAAAATTAACTAGGAATAAAACCACAACAGAAACATGCACACAATCACAATCATCATATACAGGCGACAAGTTCATGAAGTTTTTCACCGGAAAAATTGAAAACATTGCACAAAAAATTCAGACTTTTAAAAACAGACAGCCTTATAACTAACCATGTAGATAATAATAATATCGACTAATGGAATTAATTTATTGTATACTTGATCCCTTACCTACATGCTTCTTCAAACAGATTATTACAGAAGTAACCAAATCCTTTCTAAAAAAATAATAATCAAATCTTCCCTTAGCAATGGCTATGTACCGAAATCATTTAAACTAGCAGTTATTAAACCCCTGACCTCGACACTTGTCAATATATTGGCCTGTAGTTGTACATCATGTGTATGTGTATAATTTGGAGTTTATACAGTATGTGTTTGAGAAGCCAAAAAAGAATTTCCACATTGGTGGACATTAAAGTTAAATCAATCAATCGATTAATCAATCTTGTCCAACTACAGGCCAATATCAAATCTTAGAAAGGTTGTAGCAAAGCAGTTATGCTCGTACTTAGATAGGAACAACATTCATGAACTGTATCAGTCAGGATTTAGACTGATCGTTATCAGTTCGTAGATGTAAATGGAGACTTCTCCAGGCATACCGAGGTAAAGTTTCCTCAAGGTTCTGTTTTAGGCCCACTGCTTTTTACTTTATATACAGTGCCTTGCGAAAGTATTCGGCCCCCTTGAACTTTTTAACCTTTTGCCACATTTCAGGCTTCAAACATAAAAATATAAAATTTTTATTTTTTGTGAAGAATCATCACCAAGTGGGACACAATTGTGAAGTGGAACGAAATCTATTGGATTTTTGAAACTTTTTTAACTAATAAAAAAATGAAAAGGGGGGTGTGCAAAATTATTCGCCCCTTGTGCAATACTTTGTAGAGCCACCTTTTGCTGCGATTACAGCTGCAAGTCGCTTGGGGTATGTCTCTATCAGTTTTGCACATCGAGAGACTGAAATTCTTGCCCATTCTTCCTTGCAAATCAGCTCGAGCTCAGTGAGGTTGGATGGAGAGCGTTTGTGAACAGCAGTTTTCAGCTCTTTCCACAGATTCTCGATTGGATTCAGGTCTGGACTTTGACTTGGTCATTCTAACACCTGGATACGTTTATTTGTGAACCATTCCTTTGTAGATTTTGCTGTATGTTTGGGATCATTGTCTTGTTCGAAGATAAATCTCCGTCCCAGTTTCAGGTCTTTTGCAGACTCCAACAGGTTTTCATCCAGAATGGTCCTGTATTTGGCTGCCTCCATCTTCCCCTCAATTTTAACCATCTTCCCTGTCCCTGCTGAAGAAAAGCAGGCCCAAACCATGATGCTGCCACCACCATGTTTGACAGTGGGGATGGTGTGTTGAGGGTGATGAGCTGTGTTTCTTTTACGCCAAATATATCGTTTTGCATTGTGGGCAAAAAGTTCGATTTTGGTTTCATCTGACCAGAGCACCTTCTTCCACATGTTTGGTGTGTCTCCCAGGTGGCTTGTGGCAAACTTTAGACGAGACTTTTATGGATAACTTTGAAATGGCTTTCTTCTTACTACTCTTCCATAAAGGCCAGATTTGTGCAGTGTACGACTGATTGTTGTCCTATGGACAGACTCTCCCACCTCAGCTGTAGTTCTCTGCAGTTCATCCAGAGTGATCATGGGCCTCTTGGCTGCATCTCTGATCAGTCTTCTCCTTGTCTGAGCTGAAAGTTTAGAGGGACGGCCAGGTCTTGGTAGATTTGCAGTGGTCTGATACTCCTTCCATTTCAAAATGATCGCTTGCACAGTGCTCCTTGGGATGTTTAAAGCTTGGGAAATCTTTTTGTATCCAAATCCGGCTTTAAACTTCTCCACAACAGTATTACGGACCTGCCTGGTGTGTTCCTTGGTCTTCATGATGCTCTCTGCGCTTTCAACAGAACCCTGAGACTATCA
The DNA here is from genome assembly GCA_012411365.1 of Ameiurus melas. Lineage (NCBI taxonomy): Eukaryota > Metazoa > Chordata > Actinopteri > Siluriformes > Ictaluridae > Ameiurus > Ameiurus melas. The sequence continues at coordinate 7,425,726 of CM022759.1, forward strand.
CAGAGCAGGTGCATTTATACAGAGACTTGATTACACACAGGTGGATTCTATTTATCACCATCAGTCATTTAGGACAACATTGGATCATTCAGAGATCCTCGCTGAACTTCTGGAGTGAGTTTGCTGCACTGAAAGTAAAGGGGCCGAATAATTTTGCACGCACCACTTTTCAGTTTTTTATTTGCTAAAAAAGTTTAAAATATCCAATAGATTTTGTTCCACTTCACAATTGTGTCCCACTTGTTGGTGATTCTTCACAAAAAATTTAAATTTTATATCTTTATGTTTGAAGTCTGAAATGTGGCAAAAGGTTGAAAAGTTCAAGGGGGCCGAATACTTTCGCAAGGCACTGTACGCTACCACTAGGACAAATTATTCGTAAACATGGAATTAGCTTCCACTGTTATGTTGATGATACACAGTTGTATGTTTCAGTGAAGCGAGAGGACAGACAGAAGCTTATTAAAGTTGAGGATTGTGTAAAGGACATTAGACGTTGGATGCTTATTAACTTCCTCTTACTTAATTCTGATAAAACATAAATACTTTTATTAGGACCACGTGTAGCTAGAAGTAATCTTTCTGATCACATGTTACTCTGGATGGTCTTTCTGTTTCATCATGTACAGCAGTTAAAGACCTCTGAGTGATTATTGACTCCAGTCTATCATTGTGATGCTCATGTAGATAATATTACTAGGATAGCCTTCTTTCATCTCAGAAATATTTCTAAGATAAGAAACATATTGTCACTACATGATGCAGAAATACTGGTTCATGCATTCATCACCTCTAGATTAGATTACTGTAATGCCTTACTGTCTGGATGTTCCAGTAAGAATATAAATAAACTCCAGTTAGTCCAGAATGCAGCTGCTAGAGTCCTTACTAGAACTAGAAGATACGACCACATCACCCCGATCTTATCCACACTGCATTGGCTCCCAGTGAAATTTTGCATTAAAATTAATCTGAATTGAACTGAATTGCAGTGATGTGTTGCTAATACAGTCCAGCAAACACTTGTGATGATCGCTTCAAATTCCTGTATCACTTTTTTAGTAAATTGTGTTAATAAACGGATTTGTTGCACTTGCTTCCCCTTCCTTAAACAAAGAAATCCCTCCAATTACCACCAAATTCAGTATTGTTAAGTTTTAAATCAATCCACCTGTGCCTGAGTGGTGCAAGTGAAAAAAAAACTCCTTACCCCAAACCCCTATGCCCTTACCCGAAACCCCAACACTCTTACCCTAAACCCCAAATCCCAAACCCCCATGCCATTACCCTAAACCCCCAATCCCAAACCCCCACGCCCTGCCCTAAACCCCAACGCCCTTAATCAGAAAAATTATGAAAATGATGTTCGTCAGTTAACCTGCTCTCATTTACAGATTGGCCATGGTCAACATTTCTGTGCCGTATGAGAACATGTATGATGTTAACATTCTAATACTCCATATAACCAATTCCTCATGTCCCGATGTATTAAACTCATCAATACACATCATGCCGTGTTAACATTCTAAAACCATGGTGTTAATATTTGTTCAATTAGTTTCACAAATTTTTCTTAAATAAAACGGTGATGTGATGGATGTTTATTAAAGAAAAAGTAAATCAAAATAAATACCAAATAACACTGAAGGTAAACAAAACACACTTTAATTTAATTCAGATTGAAAATTTCTACATGTGAACAGTGCATCTGAAAAGACCTGAAAAAATAAATCCAAATATATCAGAGCATCTTCGATTAAAGGCAAATGTCAGTCAACACCATGTCGTACATTCAATATATTTTAGTAGTAAACATACAGAAAACTTATTTTATTATTGTAGGTAAAACACACACACACACACACACACACACACACACACACACACACACTTTGGTTTCACTCAAGTAAAATAAAACTTTGAGTAAAGAAGGTTTGATCACTTTACATTAAAGTTCACGTCATTGATCTTTATTTATTTATTAACTCAAAACTTTTATGAATGAGTTTATATTAAATAATTAACACCTACACTGATTCATGTTCATCTCACACTGAACAACCTTTAAAACTTCATTAGAATTCAGAACTGAGACTGAAAATATGGTTTAATATTTAAACCTGGAGGCCAGAGTTCAGAAAATTATTAACATCTCACTTATGCTCATTTAAGCCACTTATTTTTAGTCAGGGACTGAATAAACATTAACGCAGGTGCACTTCATTAACATTGAACCAAAGAAAGAAAGAAAGACAGAAAAAGAAAGAAAAAGGGAAGAAAGGAAGAATGAAAAAATGGAAAATGGAAGGGAGCACAAAAGGGAAAAAAAGGAAGAAGTAAAGAATAATGGAAGCAAAGACATGAGAAAAAAGGAAGAAATAAAGAAAAGAGCAAACAAAAAAGGGAAAGAGAAAAGATCAAAAAGTCTAAAGGTAGGAAAGAAAGAGTTAACGTAATGTTACTGCATTAAATGAAGCGGTTTATTCATGCTGAAGTTTATTTTATGGTCATTATTTAATTCAGTAAAGAAATGCTAGTAAACTTTAAGGTAAAGTGTTACTCAAACTGATTTTAAAAGGCACGAGTTAAATTTGACCCCAAAACACACAGCATGTGTTCGAGTCTGCAGTTCTGTTCATCTTCGTTCTCCAACTAAACTCACGATCGATAAATCAGTGTGTGAAATCACTCGTTAAATCTCCAAAGTGTTTTCATCTTCTTTACCCCAAGAGGCAGTCGTGAAATGGTTTAAATACTGCCAGAGACTCATTCATGCCTTCAGATTCGTTCTGTTATTACATTTCACAGATTAATCACAAGTTCTGCTCCGATTTTATAAAAATCACTCAGCATTCATCCAATATTACAACGAGATGCAGAAGTTTGTGTTATTTTATCCTCCTCTGTCTGCGCCAAACTTTAAACAGGAGAGATGTGTCGGCGCGTTGTTCCGCGTCTGTGGAGCACAAAATGAACATTTCTGAGTTTCAGCTCGTACTTTCAGAGACGCGAGGCGACACGAGCGACTGAGCACTGGCTGTAATTTTCATACCAGAAAAATCCACCACAACAGGAAGCGTCTGATCAGTGCTCTGTGTGGAACAGAACACGTCTCAGCGTCTTTAAAGAGTCACAGAACTGACACGCGACTAATAAAATCACCACGATGAAAGGAAAGGTTTTATTAAAATAACATATTATTCAGTTATAAATAATTCATTCGAATGACTTAAGGTAATTACTCATTCCTTCATTAATAATAATCAGAATTATTCATTCATTCTCATCCGGTTCTTTTTTTAGCATAACGTAAGTTTAAGGAAATGTTTTTCTGTGACAGGAGTTCATTGTATTTTTTGTACATCGCTTAGAGATGTTTTTTGTTGTTGTTTTTATTATTTTATTTATTATTTCAGAAAAGAGCAGCATGTGAACGGTTTCTGAACCTCTTTTTTACACAGCAGTCAATCGTATCTCAACTTGAACCCATCCATATTATTATTATTAACATATTAACTAACATTTTTGAACAGTTCTAATCAAGTTGGTCAAAGGAAAAAAAATTTATTGAAATAAAAACAACATTTATTTGCAAATTAAATTGGGTATTTTTGTATTATTGTTATTATTTAGCACAATTCGCGATTGTGGAGGCATTAATTTGGTGTGGCACTGGTCATTCCTGTCCAACAGCTGTATTCAAAAAGATCCAGTTTGTGTGAAAGGTCACGTCACGTGTCTTTAAAGAAAGTCAACCACTGATTTTTCTTTAACTGGAATTCGTTTGTCCTTGACCCGAGTCAATATGGAAATGCAGTTAGGAATTTTTTTTTTTTTTTAGATCACTCGTTTTCTTATTGTGCTTTTTAATTTATTTATTTCTAAATCTAATTCTTATTTAATTTTGAGATAGCCTAGATAAAGATTTAAGGTGCTGTATAATGAAGTAGGACGGAGAGAAGTAGTTTGGGAACAGTTACAGTTATATTAGATGTTTCTATCATCAGATCGTCACTGAATTAATAACGCTGCTTTAGTACAGGTTTACAATACACTATTCATTTCTAAATTATTTATTTTTTAAAATAAAAATCAAAGCTAGCTATAATGGTTTAGGAATCGAAATGGGAAGCTGGACAGAATCTCTCTGTGTTGATCCTGAACTCTTGATTGTTGGAGATGTAAACAGTTCGCCGGATCACTCAGCACCGTGTGCGTGCGTGATGTCTGCATCATTTAATAATAACCAACACATTTTAGTCAAAATGACTCAAAATGGAGGATTAATAACCAAGGTGGAAATGTGAGTTTTAACTGACGTGATGCCGTGTAACGCCGAGTCGACTGATATTTCGACAAAAACGTACATTTGTATCCATAGAAACACCGAGGTCCAGACATGTTCCTGGAAAATATTAAATATGTCGCAGCAAAGAGCATGACTCTTAATATTTACAAACCATCTCTCCATCGCTGTGTGAGGAATGACCAAGAGGATCAGGAGGGAAGCAGGGAAAATAAAGGAAGGAACAAAAGAGGAAAAAAAATAAAGAGACAAAAGGGAAAAAACAAATGAGCAAAAAGGAGAAAATAAATACAGGAAAAAGAAAAAAGAAATTAAAATAGGAAAAAAGAAAAAAAGAGAAAGGGAAACTAATAAACACAAGGAAAAGGCGGAGAATAAACGGGAAGGAAGCGGAGCTTTTCTAACAGACCTTCTGTTCTCTACAGTTTTTGCCACCCTTGTGAAGGTCAAAGGTCAGTAGTGATGACTGGCGTAACCCCGTGGATAAGTAAAGTGGGCCCAAGGTCACGGCTCAGCAGCTCCAGCTGATGCAGGTAGTCACAGTAGCGGCGTGTGTCAGCAGGTGGGCGGGGCAAATACAGGAAACGCACAGCAGGGGGAGGGCAGGGCTGGTCGCTGATCAGCCTATTAACAGCAAGTAAGTAGTCATCCGTCAGGCGGGAAGTGTTGCTGTGGTACCCGTTGGCATACTCCTCCTCCTCTGGCTCCTCCTCATCTTCTAGCTCCGCCTCTTCCTCAGTCTCTCCTCCGTTCTTCTTTCTTTTTTTAGAGCTGGTCTGCCTCTGCCAGTGCAGCGCCACCTGAGCGTCCCACGGCACTGTATAAATGTCCGCCTTCATCCGGAGCTCCTTCAGCAGCAGACCCAGTTTACGCTCTGCCTCCCTCAGACTCCGCCCTGTCTCCACACACAGGAAGAGGCGGAGCCTGGCTTTGCGCCACGCCCTGGTCATGTTGAGAATGCAGGCCAGCTGGAGGAGGAAAAGTGAGCAGGTGTCGACGTAAGAGCAGCTGTCGGGTCGAAGCAGGTTGACGGGCCAAACGTCCACGAAGACGGCGTTCTGACGGGCCCTGGTGTGGTCGAACTGGCAGAAGTACCTCGCCAACGCCACATTCTTCAGCATCTTCACAGCATCCGCAATCACGCTGACGTACTCCTGAGGGCCGATCACTTTCCCCTGCCAGGCTCCGTCCATGCTGCCGCGAAGAGGAGGGAAATGAAAGAGCGGATCTTCTGTCTCTTCAGAAAACACTGGGTTTTCCAGAGATCTGCTTGAGTGGAACGAACGATCTTGGAGACGGTCCTTAGGAGGAATGTCGTCATAGAACCCCAGAACCAACGTGTTCGGTCTCATACCGCCTGGAAGAAAAGAACCAAAACATATCCAGTTATTTACACCATGTGCTGTTAAATTCTGGATTCTGACTGGACGGGAGGTGAACCAGTCAGAGGTAAAGCTGAAACTTGAAGATTTCCGACATCTTCAGGACAGAGCAGTTTGCGCTTTGTGGTTTCTTGGCAACATGAAAAAGCTGTGTTTTTGTGTAATTAACCTGAAGACAGAAGGGACTAACATGTTTTGGTGTTCTTGGTTGAGAGAATGTAGAATTTCTGGCTGAACCTGAGGACTGGGATACTCTAGATCAGCGGTCCCCAACCCCCGGTCCAGTACCGGTCCGTGGGTCATTTGGTACCGGGCGGCACAGAAAGAATAAATAACTTACATTATTTCTGTTTTATTTATTATCTGGATCTGAAAAATGCCAATTCTCTTCTTTACATCCTTCTACGACTCACTCTTGACGCATGTCAAGACGCTTGTCTCGGTCACGTGATATGTTGAAACCGTACCATAGAGACCAGAGAGCGTTAGGGGGGAGAGAGGATGTTACGAGGACGATGCTAATAAAGTTGCGATTTCACGTTTATTATTATATTTTAAAAATACAGTTTTTATACCGGTCCCATCATTTTATCTTGTTGTATTTATCCGCCACACCTTAAAGGCCGGTCCGTGAAAATACTGTCTGATATTAAGCCGGTCCGTAGCGGAAAAAAGGTTGGGGACCGCTACTCTAGATCACGCTACATCACTCGAGATCACATCAGACCGTGCTTTAATTTCTGCACATATTTTAATGCAATTAAAACGTCGTGGTTTACTCCGATGTTCGCCATGACAACAGGTCAAAAATTGTAAATGCTACAGGTAAACCGTAAATACTGGCACCTCTGCCATATGCTACAACTTGATTCTGCGTACATCTTTAATCATGCCTTCAGCACCAGGTAATGGTTTAAAGCCCAACTTTTAAGGTTTATTGAGATCGAATCCTTTGGCGTAAACCAAGAAAAGTGTTTGTGCGTGAGTGTGTGCGTGAGTGTGTGCGTGAGTGTGTGCGTGAGTGTGTGCGTGAGTGTGTGCGTGAGTGTGTGCGTGAGTGTGTGCGTGAGTGTGTGCGTGAGTGTGTGCGTGAGTGTGTGCGTGAGTGTGTGCGTGCACGCTAACCGAGTCCAGAGATGAAGAGCAGGTGCTGCACTCCGTGTCGTACAGAGTCGGCTAACGTCAGGTTAACAAAGGCTTTAATGTTCAGGTGATCCACCAGGGAGAGCCACGAGTCGTACTGACACTGCAGAGGGTCGGAGGGAAGACTGGCTACAGAGCAAATACACACACACAAAAATTTCCAACAGCTCAGTGAAAGTAAACAAAAACTCTTGCATGTTTCTATAAAACAGCAAGATGACATCATCAAAGAGCGCCAGACAAACACAGGCCTGAGCTTTTGGAGTGTCTGGAGCTGTCAAAAAAATTAAAGGAGAAAATTATACTGAACACTTTTTACACAAGTCTCTTTGCACATCATTGTACAGGAAACAAAAACAAAAACAAAACACACATAAATCAAAAGGAAACAAAAATAGATCAAATCCCCAAACTGTTCTGCTGTTCTTACATTTTGAATAAAATCTCATCATGACCAGCTGAAAGAAAAACAGCATGCTGAGCCAAACAAACAAAACAAACAAAACCCATCTGATGGTGAAACCGTGACAACCCCGCACTATACACATTCAAGAATGCAATAAACAAACAGAGATGCTGCTCCGTGACCCACACTCAGGCACAAGGCACTTCCACTGAGCAAAGCTAGATTGTTAAAGATGAATGATGTTTATGAACACGTCTTCCTTCTGGAAACATTGCTGGCTACACCTAAACTGCTACCTCACGAAAAGATTAACGGTCTCGGCCATGCCAGGAGAAATAAAAACACACCATCACTCGGTCTCCAAATGTCTGGGGCTTTTACGCTGTTCAGTTCTCAGTTCTGATCGGACACTCATTTTGTTGCAGTAACTATCAGGTCCTAAATAGAAGTGGTCAGGAAGTCTTACCCAGGTCTCCGATCTGGACGTGTCCGAGGACGTAAAGGCCGCTCTTCTTGATGTCGTTAACGAAGGTGATGAGGCCGACGTTAGCACGAGGGTTGGCCACCATCAGCAGCACCTGAGGTCTCCAGAACTTCACGTGATCCTTACGCACATCCAGCATCAGAAGGTATTTACGCACCTGAGAGAGAAAGAGAGAGAGAGAGAGAGAAAGAAAAAAGAGAGAGAGAGAGAGAGAGAGACGGACACATCGTATAGTGTAGACACATAGTGAAGATGCAGGAATTGCACAAATGACAATTTTTACTAGAAGGCCACTCATTCAAAAGAGTATTTGATTAGTCTTATCCATAGTTAAAGCAAAAACTTACTTTTTCACAGTTTTATTATATTATACTGTAAAAATGCTTCCTTTCCCATCTGCCATCTATGGCGATGTGAAAGCATGATCCGAAAGCAAAAGTGTGATCACGTCTCAAAGCTACTCAAATGGAGCGACAGGTAAATGGATCTAAACTGGTCGAGCCTCTGCCGTCAATCATCCCGCCTCAATAACTCACTACTGACCAATCACTGATGAGCTGGATGTCCTGTTTGCTATAGACTTTTCTGCTATAGAGAGTGACTTGAGCACACGTCCATCTTTAAGTGTATGGGTGTGTGTGTGCGTGTCTGTGTAATAAGTAAAGTGGTTGTAATAACTCTTCTGGAGCACACAGACGCTCAGATTGATGTCTGGTGCCTGGCCGCTTGGCAACCGTTCCCCTGGTGACAGTCCCCTCATGAGGAGTCGTGTGTTTGTGTGTACCTGGTGGAAGATCAGCGCCTGGCTAATGTAGCCCCAGCTGCTAGTCGGACTCAGATAGTGGATGAGCAGCAGCAGGAGAAGCATGAAGGCGATGCTGGCTGAGGTGTAGATGGCGTTAATCAGAAACATCATCACTCCACAGCCGACGATGCCCAACACACACGTGTGCCACGTGAAGTAATGGAACGTGGGCCTGGAGATGAAGAAAGAAAGAGTTTGAGGTGTGCTATAATGCAAGAGACAACAGGAACCAACTTGTTTTGTGAACATTAAATATAACTAAACAGATGATACTTTTTATCCATTTATAGTTGTGTTTATTGAAAAAGCTAACTCCTGCTCTCATGTTCACTATAGCAGCTATAAACAGTGGTTGCCTCACCAGCCCCTCCTTTTCCTCGCTCTTTCTCTATATTGTAGTGCATGTGTGCGTGTGTGTTTATACTGAGCATAATATAATTTGGTGCGTCACTAAAACCAAGCTGGAGAATTTCAGCAGCTTTAAAAGCATTTAATGCGCTCGGCACGTCAGTTAATTACCGTCGGTTAGAGCAGCGACCGTAAGAGCCCTAATGCGGATCTGAACACAACCAGGAACAAACACGACACAAACGCACACACTCTCTCTACTCGCCCTTTTATTAACACAGGGTTTAAAATCAGATAAAGTGATTATATGTATGTCAATTACACACGTGCAAGAACATCTGGGCACATAGCGTGTGTACATAGACACACACACGCAGCTTTGTTTGACTGTTTTTGTTTATGACCCTAAACCCATTTATATTCACCATATAATCTGGGTGTGTGTGTGTGTGTGTGTATTATTTCATTCTACTTGTATACAGTTTCTGAGGACTCCGACATTTTAGACCATCAACGTTCTCGATCTGTCTATCTTTCTCTCATGGTGAAATTGCTGGTGACATTTTCCATAAGAATTTCAGAAAACAAACTAATAAATGTAAGGCGGCCACACGGCTGCATGTGCAAAGTGACAAAAATTACATTTACAGCTTTTACAGTTCTATGAACAAACAGGGAATATTCGATTTTTAAGAAATTAACATAGGAAAAAAAAACTGTTAATCTCAAATATTGTAGAATTTACCATGGTTAATCATTTTAATCTGCGTGTCTGTCCCCCAGTCTCACCGTCCGTCTGTCTCACTGTCTGAGTCTCGCTCTCTCAGTCTGTTTTTCATTCTCCCCCTATCTCTCTTTCTTGTCCGTTGTTTCTATAGAGTAATTATATTAAAAGCCATCAGCCACTAGGCCCCTCCCAACTGGGTTGAGTGATGTCACCTTGCTGATGTCAGCAAAAACAAAGTTTCTGTAACCTCCAACACTCTCTCTCTCTCTCACACAGCTTTTTTTTTTTTTTTTCTTTAAGTGTTACAGACAGCGTGTAATTGCGGACGATAGTTTGTGTCCAGGAGCGATTAATCAATTTAATCACTTTCACTGTTTCAATCAGCCAATTAACACAACTGTGCTTACAGACCACACACACACACACAAAACACACACATATGCGCATGCGCACACACAAAATTGAAAAATAACAGAATTTGATCTTTCTCCTTTTCTTGATATTTGCCCCACCCCCATCAGTTTCTTTCCAATGACGTATTCTGAAGCATGGCAGAGAGAGATATGAAAAAGCAACTCGAGATGAATCATTACCGATACTGACACCTGGCAGGAGTAACAGTAAGTATTGTAGGTTATTCATTTCAGTATCACATCATTAATCTTACTGTACTCTGCAATTACTCTCAAATTACTCTTACTGTACTGTCATTACTCTTATTCTGTGATTAGCTGTCATTACTGTACCCTGTCATTACTTATACTGTACCCTGTCATTACCGTCAGTGATTACTGTACCCTGTCATTACTCACTGTACCCTGTCATTACCGTCAGTGATTACTGTACCCTGTCATTACTCACTGTACCCTGTCATTACCGTCAGTGATTACTGTACCCAGTCATTACTCATACTGTACCCTGTCATTACCGTCAGTGATTACTGTACCCTGTCATTACCGTCATTGATTACTGTACCCAGTCATTACTCATACTGTACCCTGTCATTACAGTCATTCATTACTGTACCCTGTCATTACAGTCATTCATTACTGTACCCTGTCATTACAGTCATTCATTACTGTACCCTGTCATTACCGTCAGTGATTACTGTACCCTGTCATTACGTCAGTGATTACTGTACCCTGTCATTACCGTCAGTAATTACTGTACCCTGTCATTACCGTCAGTGATTACTGTACCCTGTCATTACTCATACTGTACCCTGTCATTACTTATACAGTACCCTGTCATTACTCATACTGTACCCCGTCATTACTCATACTGTACCCTGTCATTACTGTCATTGATTACTGTACCCTGTCATTACTGTCATTGATTACTGTACCCTGTCATTACTCACTGTGCCCTGTCATTACTCATACTGTACCCTGTCATTACTTATACAGTACCCTGTCATTACTCATACTGTACCCCGTCATTACTCATACTGTACCCTGTCATTACAGTCATTGATTACTGTACCCTGTCATTACAGTCATTGATTACTGTACCCTGTCATTACAGTCATTGATTACTGTACCCTGTCATTACTCATACTGTACCCTGTCATTACTCATGCTGTATGCTGTCATTGATTACTGTACCCTGTCATTACCATCAGTGATTACTGTACCCTGTCATTACTCACTGTACGCTGTCATTACTCACGCTGTATGCGGTCATTGATTACTGTACCCTGTCATTACCTCATTGATTACTGTACCCTATTATTACGGTCATTGATTACTGTACCCTGTCATTACTCATACTGTACCCCGTCATTCCTCATACTGTACCCCTACATACTGTACCCTGTCATTACCATCAGTGATTACTGTACCCTGTCATTACTCATACTGTACCCGGTCATTACTCATACTGTACCCGGTCATTACTCATACTGTACACGGTCATTGATTACTGTACCCTGTCATTGATTACTGTACCCAGTCATTACTCATACTGTACCCAGTCATTACTCATACTGTACCCAGTCATTACTCATACTGTATCCTGCCATTACTGTCATGGATTACTGCACCCTGTCATTACTCATACTGTACCCAGTCATTACTCATACTGTATCCTGCCATTACTGTCATGGATTACTGCACCCTGTCATTACTCATACTGCACCCAGTCATTACTCATACTGCACCCAGTCATTACTGTCATTGATTACTGTACCCTGTCATTACAGTCATTGATTACTGTACCCTGTCATTACAGTCATTGATTACTGTACCCTGTCATTACAGTCATTGATTACTGTACCCTGTCATTACTCATACTGTACCCTGTCATTACTGTCATTGATTACTGCACCCTGTCATTACTCATACTGTACCCTGTCATTACTCATACTGTATCCTGTCATTACTGTCATTGATTACTGCACCCTGTCATTACTCATACTGTATCCTGTCATTACTCATACTGTATCCTGTCATTACTGTCATTGATTACTGCACCCTGTCATTACTCATACTGTATCCTGTCATTACTCATACTGTATCCTGTCATTACTGTCATTGATTACTGCACCCTGTCATTACTCATACTGTATCCTGTCATTACTCATACTGTATCCTGTCATTACTCATACTGTATCCTGTCATTACTGTCATTGATTACTGCACCCTGTCATTACTCATACTGTATCCTGTCATTACTCATACTGTATCCTGTCATTACTGTCATTGATTACTGCACCCTGTCATTACTCATACTGTACCCTGTCATTACTCATACTGTATCCTGTCATTACTGTCATTGATTACTGCACCCTGTCATTACTCATACTGTATCCTGTCATTACTCATACTGTACCCTGTCATAACTGTCATTGATTACTGCACCCTGTCATTACTCATACTGTACCCTGTCATAACTGTCATTGATTACTGTACCCTGCCATTATTGTCATTACTATATCCTGTCATTACTCATACTGTATCCTGTCATTACTGTACCCTGTCATTACTCATACTGTACCCTGTCATTACTCATACTGTACCCTGTCATTACTGCCATTACTCGTACTGTACCCTGTCATTACTCATACTACATCCTGTCATTACTGACATTGATTACTGTACCCTCTCATTACTCATACTGTAGCCTGTCATTACTCACATTGATTACTGTACCCTCTCATTACTCATACTGTACCCTGTCATTACTGCCATTACTCGTACTGCACCCTGTCATTACTCGTACTGTACCCTGTCATTACTCTTAGTGTACCCTGTCATTACTGTTTTGGGGGCATGGTCTAGGTCTTGTGTTCAGGGACATGACCCAAGCCTGTGTTTTGGGGGCATCACTTTAGGAGAAACATTGAAGGAATTGGCTAGGTCAGGTTTAAAAAAAATGTATAAATAATTAAATTGAGGGAAAAAAAAAAAAAAAAAAAATTATGCTTCCACAAAAATCATCAACTACATAGAAACGAGTCCGGGCACACACACACACACGTCCAAAACCGATCAAAACCGAATTTCCCTTCAGACCCAACAAAGCCCAGCCAACACACACCCAAAGGACTCTGGGAAACCGAAGGCATTCGCTGATAAAACAGCAGCCAAGAAAAATCACACACACTGAATAATCCACCTCTTTTCAAAACCTTCCTTCAATCCAGACATGTTCACAGACCATCGTCTCTGCTGGCCGATTCCCAGTTCACCTCACACACTCGCGCACACACACACACACCCATTATCATCTCCAGCCGGTGTGTTGATGCCAGGTTTAGGTTGGTTTCCGCTAAATTAGCTATGTTAATCACAGCATGCGCCTCTGGGGTTCACGGTGTTAAATGGCTTTTAATTCATCTCGCCTCTATAGACACGACAACAACACAACAACTAATAACACCACCACCACGCCCTGAAACACAGCACCAGACAGCTAAAGCAATGACTCAGAAAAAGCACCGCCCACACCATACTTCCAGCCAATCACAGGCTCCTGGGAGAGAAAGGTCAGAAAACACTCACACAATACTTAATCGTTTATCCAGTTAAACACATTTTACAGCAAACAAACAAACTTTAGTTTATACTCATGTCTGTTTCTGAGGATGATTCCATAATCATGGACTTTCTGGTCACAAAGCCTAAAACACCAACTGAGTGTGTGCCCAGCGGTATTATATTTTAATGGCCCAAAAAACAGATTTAAAAAGTATGATAAGCTAACTGGTGCATACATTAAGATGCTTTAATTAAGTGTGTGTTCATAGAGTGCATTAATAAAGATGAGTGATGAGTTAGGCCAGGATTACATTAGCTTTTATCTATGCATGTGAGGTGAGTGTGATGCTGTACCAGTGTGAACCATGAGGGGGCAGTATAGTGTGATGCGATGCAACGACAGCAACAAACTTGGGTCAATTCACACAAAGTTGAGTATTAACGCAAACAGATTTATTATTCCATCTTTTCTGATATCGCCAACTCACTCGCCATTGGTTCATAAGTCCATTGTCGGCTTTACGTTTTTAATCTTCTGCACCTGTGATTTCAGATGTAGCTTGTGACTACAATCACAATGACGGTGGAAAGTTTTAAAGATAAACTAAAGGTGCATCTGTGTGAGAGAAACAAACATGGAGGACAGATGAAAAGTCTTCGTGAGCAGCATGTTGAATGTCCATTATTCAAGCGTTGCTGTAAATAAACGTAACAGCATGTGCATGTTTGGGACGCTTTGGTCTTTTTATTGACGTGCTTTTTATAGCATCGTTTTTTTTAAAAAAAAAAAAAAAAAACACAAAAAAAAAACTTATAGCACGTTTCACACAGCAAAGCTGACCAAAATGCTGAACAGAGTAAGGAAAGTAAAAATAGAAACAGAATAAGAATTAGATTAGAACGCCTGGGAGAAGAGATACGTTTTAAGCCTCTTTTTAAAAGTGGTAATAGAAGATGCAAGGTGGATGTCCAATAGCAGTTGATTCCATAGAAAAGGGGCAGAAACTGATCAAGGGAGATACAAAAGAAACCTATCAGAAGATCTTAGAAGTCTGTTCGATGAATGTGGTGTAAGAAGATCCTTGAGAAAGGAAGGAGCTTGATCATTAAGAGTTTTTAAAACAAACATCAGAATCGTAAACTGAATCCTAAAACAGTCTGGGAGCCAATGAAGCGATGCTAACATTGGGGTGACACTATGAAATTTCTTTGCCCTAGTCAACAGCCTTGCAGCTGTATTCTGAACCAGCTGGAGACGAGCCAGAGATGACGGAGGAAGACCCAAGTATAATAAATTACAATAATCTAAGCGTGAAGTGATAAAAACATGAATAACCTTCCCCAAAACGTGGAAAGACAAAAATGTTTTCAAAATAATCCGTAGTTGATAAAAACTAGTCTTACCGACCAAATTACCTGCTTGGTTAAGCATAATTCTAAGTCCAGAATGAAGCAAAGGTTCCTAACCTGGGAAGAAATTGAGGGAAAGTGATAATGAAGCTCATTAATGAGACAATCTCTCAAGCTCAGGTGGCCAAAAACAATTATTTCGGTTTTGTCTTCATTAAGTTGGAGGAAATTATTTGTTAACCATTTTTTAACGTCGCCCAGACAGTCCAACAATGGCTGAATGGAGTCACCAGCTTTCAAAGGAATGTACAACTGGGTATCATCAGCATATAAATGAAAATAGACAACGTGTGCCCTAATAATATTCCTCAACGGACGCATATATCAGTTAAAAAGAAGTGGGCCCAGAATGGAGCCTCGAGGTACACCAATAATAATAGGAGTGGAAGAAGAGGAGAAATTACCCAACACTACCGAGAATGACCTGTCCTTAAGATATGAGCTGAACCATTGTAGGGAAGTACCCTTGACACCAAACAGATGCTCTAAGCGCCAGAGAAGTATGTTATAGTCTACAGAACACACTTCATGCAGGAGACAGGACGAGGTTTTATTTGATTAACATCTCATATTGAGCTCTGCAGACACTTCTAGAGATGTGAGGAAGGTCAAATCGTCATGACCTTTAGCTTACCTGAAGTTAGGGGCCGAGGCCCACTCCAGAGCGAGGCAGGCCAGATCCACTGCGGCGTAGACCAGCAGGAAGAAGATGGTGACGATGCTCGCTATGGTGTTCAGTTTCCCCGAGAACAACACCAGCTACACACACACACACACACACACACAGTGTGAATATGGGTCATTCATTAAACAGACAAGTATTGCAGAGAGTTCAAAGTGACCTGCACACACACACACACACGCTCACACACACCTCTTTAAATCCCACTTTATTTCTGGATTTACTCTCTATTCCACTCTCTCACACACCTTTGCATTCCTAATAAACCTCAAGACACTGCAGTTGAGGAAAAGGAAAAAAAAAAAAAAGAATAAAATAAAATTAAATGAATAATTCAAACAAATATTTACAACCTTTCACCTTCACTATGCAAAAGTTGATTATTTCACTAGAACATCACATCAGCGGGTGTTTTATTCCTCTTATACCACAGCAAATTACCAACAATGGCCATTTTAATTTATTAACAAACATTCCCCACCCCCCACCCATTCATAGTTGCATTTAATATTTAAGTTAATGTGGTCGCTTAAGTTATAGCAGCTATAAAGAGTCACCAGCCTGTCTAATTCTCGCTCTTCAAATTAACATAAAATAAATTAATAAATTATAACTGAGGATTATAAATGTGTGTGTGTGCACGTGTGAGAGAGAGAGAAGTAGAGTCTCCTGTCCTGTAGCATTAAAGGACATCTCCTCATACACACGGGGAATAAATGAAGTCAGAAGTGCTGAGTCATCACCCATTCATCACCGCTGACTAAAAGCCAAAGTGTTGCGGTTATTTAAATCCCTCACCTCACGCTGGAGTTTTTTCGTTTTCTCGCACGATCATTTCTACATTTTAACGAGCTGAAAGTTTTTATATTCATCCTGTCAGCGACTTAAGTGAAGAATGTTCTCACACAGCCATCACCCAGAGCAGCTGCAGGAGAAGAAAAGAGACAAGCAGGAGGGAGGAGAGGACATGGAGAACACGAGCAGGTCACGAAGAGATGAAAGAGGACAGGAGAATATAACAAGAAGATGATGGAGAGATGATAAGGAGATGAACAGGAGAGTTCATGATGGAGATCCAGTCGAGAGATGATGAAAAAAGCTGAAGCCAATAAGCTTAAACCAATGTTCTTTGAGAGATCTTCAACGGCTTATTTGTATATATTAAATGCTCTTAGCCTCGTAAAGCAATTCTAGTTCCTGATAATGAAACAGTCTGTCAAAGGTTCTAAGTGGAACCCTTAAGAGTTCCCACAAATGGACAACCACTGAACCCTTAATCAACATAATCCTTTAAGATTCACTAGTAAGCTTAGACTTGAATCAAAATGGTTCTTCAAAAGTACTCAAAGGAGTTCTTCTGTATACTAAGGGTTATATATCCTATAATTGCATATTTGGTTCTAGCTCCCAAAAGGAAACCACTGAACGTTTCCCCAGAAGGACAACGGATAAACCCGCTTAAAATTGCACACTTAGAAAAAGGGTTCTTGTAGGTTTTCCAAAAGGTTCTTTGCAGATTAATGGTCCTTAACCTCCTGAAATGGTTGCAGTTCCTATCACTCTGTCCCCTTAAGTGCTTATGTGAAGGAAGGGTTAATTAAGGATTATGTTTACAATCCTAGTAAAAGGGCTCTTCTAGGGTTCTTTGTATATTAAAGGATCCTAGCCACTGTTCTAGTTACTTAAAAGGAAAAATTATTTTGTATAGTTCAAAATAGAATCCTTAAAAGTTCTTCCAGAGGGACAACTAAAGAAACTTTAAGGCTCATAAGCACTCAAGACTCGCCAGTAAGCTTACACTATAATAATAAAAAAAAATAATAAAAGTTCTTCCAAAAGTTTTCCAAGGATATTTGTGTGTGTATAAGGGTTGTTAATCTTATATATATAAAAAAAAAAAAGTTCTTGAGATAAGGGTAAGGAAACGTGAGGAGAAAAATAAGGTTCTCCAGCAATCTGGTACAGATGAGCTCTTTTGCAGGGTTCTACAAAGGAGTCCAGATCCAGATATAACCTTTTATACAAGTAATCCAAGAACGCTCTAAACAAACATAGCAATAATCTTTCCATTAGCATCTCTAATGCTACGTAGCTGCGGAATATAACTACTAATACCAGTCAAAAAGTGGCAAAGTGATAAAGAAGCACACATAAATGTATGCACCATCCGGAGAACACGCGCTGCAACAGAACCAGCTGTTCTCTCCAAGGACAGATAGTCATCAGAGAGTGATTTGTAAAATCCAAGGGCCATTTTTTATATGAACTCATCCTCCAGTGTGTGTGTGTGTGTATGGGCCTTTCTAATGGAGGTTATCTTCAGTTTAATAGTGCAGATGAGACAGTGTGACCGAGCATTAACACAAAACCCACGGGTCAGGTACGGAGGTGTTCCAGATCACGTCATGGTGCTCCTCAGGGATAATGGAAGTGCGTCCCTTACAATCACAGAACTATTCTGGGCCGAGAGAGACCTCTTAAATACACACTCCATCAGAGAGAGCGAGAGAGAGCGAGAGAGAGCGAGAGAGGGGGGGGAATCATAAGAGAAAGATTTCAGAGAGAAATGAGCAGAAGATGACAGACGATTACAGAGCTATAATATATAATATAGATAATTGTGACAGATTATTTCTACTAAATAAAAGCAGCAATGGACTGGATTCAAAATCTACCAAGTATAGAACAACTCTTCCAAAGTGCCCAGTAAAATCGTGCTGTGGAGAAAGAGGAATAAAACACTTGGGGAACAATAAAGTCAGGGTGTTCACACGAACTAAGCGCTTAAGATAAGAGCGTCTGCCAAATAAATAAATGTAAATGTAATGATTTGAGCTCCTGTTCACAAAAACAGCTCAGAGCTCTAATAATGTCGCTGTTAATAAAATCACCTCCAGGCTGCACTTGACTCAAAAGTTCCATTTCACTGTAGGCCTATCACATGTTGCATCACGAAGTTTATATAGGACATATCAGATGAGCTGGACGTTTCTGCAGTAAAATAGAGTTTGATTACATTTACTGATTAATTTAGACTTCATTATTCTGTGGTTGTACAGAGGAGACAGAATGTACTGTCCTTGCTAGTTGTAAATTGACCTCTCAGGACCTCTTGATTTTGGACCAGGTCCAGATCTATTTTTTTTCTTCCACAAGATGCATGATCATAATGATCTTCCTGAGGAGTCGGAAATCTAAATTCATGACTAATTATGGCTGGAATGGTCATGTGGGTGTTTTCACCCACATGGTCTGTGTGGGTGTTTTAAAACTGTGTGGATGGAGAGAACTATTTTTTTTTTTCAAAAATAGCTAGATAAACATGGACAATATCTCAGCATCTATTCAAACTTTGTCTACACGCACACACGATTTCGGTCTCGCTCTTCTCTGTTATCCGTGTAAGAAAATGGAAGGAGAGCAAAAGAAGAGGGATGAGAAGAAAGACGTAGAAGATTTAGGGAAAAGGTAGGAGTGACAGACAGGGAGAAAGGAATTCATCATCTATAAGGAAGGAATAAAGAAGGAATCCACTCCAGGGGATTCACTGCCATCCACATGAACACAAACATTTCATCACATCATTTCATTCATCCCTCGTTCTCCCTCACCTGCACAAGGAACCAGGAGATAAGAACCGAGACCCAGGGGTTCCCATTGCCCGAGGTTTTCCTAGCAGGGGACAGGACTTTACCTGTGGGACAAGATGATTGGTGGGGGTGGGGGGGAAAGAGAACGGGTTGAACAAAGAATTTTGCAAAGGGATGACCATAATGCTGCCTTAATCAAAAAGGTCCATTTTAAATATAGTTGTCTTGTCTGTCTTTACATTAGCATTTACACAGAATCCAGTTAGGTAGGAAAATCATTCGTATCCTACGCATCATTCGTGACTTTATGTAAGCGTTGCGTGCAAGATCAATCAATTTAATACTGCACAATTGTTGAGTTTACATTTTTGAAATGTACTTCAATCATGCTCCAAATTTTATGTTATGAACATAAGTCATAAAAGACTTAAAAGAAGGGAAATCCATAAATTAAGATAAATAAGATTAGCCATTCAATTAGGGCAAAAGTAATGGTGCCTTATAAAAGGAGGAGTTAGCATGTGCGGAGCTGATGTGCTGCAGTGGCTGACTTGCATTACAGGAAGGTTCAGTGCATGGCACAATTAGGAGGTGCTCCTTCACCGTTTAGGTGCCTGATCACAGGGTAATGCTCTTTAAACTCAAAGAGGATGCATTCTTGGTCACCTAGGAGGAAGTTCTAAGGCAAGTATGACAGAGGTACTTGCCACAGTAGAATAAGTTCCCCCGCCCTGCCATCTTGCATTAGCAAGCTCGCAGGAAGTTTTGCTGCATTCGTGGAGTCTTGTAAGTGGTCATTTTCAAGATTTAATAATGTCATATCCTGTCTCAGCAAGTTCGATTTGCAGAGTGGGACAAAAAATGGACACTTCCAAGATTGTGCGTTTTGTTTACACGGTCAGAGCAAAAAGCACAATAAAGCTCATAAAAACCTACTTTACGCACATTTTCACAGTTACAGGCCTGAGTGGCTGCTGGTTCTGTTCTACTGTAGTGACCTTCACACATTCATGCAACATTTTGGACCTTGCTAATAGTGAGTAGCTTAGCAACAAGCTGGATAGCGATAATTATGTTGATGTCTTCCATGCTGATGATCACCTTCTTAAAACAGTGATTATACAGAATCTGTAATACAGTATGGTCAGTGTTAAAGATTTAATCTAGAATAGAGTACTGTGTGTGTTTATTGGCAGATCTAAAGCAAATATACTGCTATAAACTCATTTAAAAGTCGAAAAGGGGAACTTTACACTGTTCTCCATGTGAGTGGACATGTTGATTTGACGTCACTCCGTAAACGGGGAAAGAACTGGTAGTGGATAATACCACCCGCCAAGTTGACAAGACGAAACTGCAGGTTGAAGTGGTGTTTCTGGTAGCTTTTACTGTTTGTAGGCGGGGAATTACAGGTTTCAAATCTTTGCCTCAAATACAGCACAAGTACCCTGATTAACCAGTGTGCTTCCCAAGCAACCTGTTTCGCTTGACCATTGAGCATGGTAGCTCCTTGATTTTTATCAAATGAATTCCCTGACTTCTAGCGTGCAAGTTCCCTGACCCAGAAATAGCCAAACATTTATTGCCCGGTGTAACATGTCAAAACTCGTATCTTTAATACATCAAAAAGATCATGATGGACATACTCACCAAACAGATCATCCCTGGCGAGTGCGTACAGAATGCGGGAGGCGCCAATCAGGTTGCTCATGGCAGCGGAGAGTGTGGATGAGTAAACGCCGATGGTGACAAATGGACGCCAAAGATTAATGTCACGCAGGAAACTGTAGTCCCTCTGTAACAAAACTCTGCAATAAAAAACAAACAAAATAAATTAAATAAAATAAATAAATAAATAAATAAATAAATAAATAAATAAAAGAGTGCGATGGATATAAAAACTGAGGTCCAATTCTTTTCCCCCCAAAATGTCTTTCACTCACGAACACCATCGCTAGCAGCTATTACGGTTTAAAATTTAGCAAATTAAATTGATGGTTATGTGGGAAATACTCTCCCATTTCCCTTCCAAAAGTCCTCTCAATTGCACTCCCTTCCATACCACTACTTTTCATTTCTATTTTATTATCGTATATTCCACAACCGTCCCTAATATTACACTCAATTTTTTACATTCCAGTCCACTGTTTTCCCCTTTAACTCAATTCTTTCCCTTCAATATCATTCCTTCTTTTCCTTTCCATGCCATTCCCTTCTGTACCATTCCACTAAATTCCCTTCAATTCTATTTGATTCCTTTCTCTACGATTCCCTTCAATTATATTTCATTCTCTTCTATCCACTGCAATTGCTCTCCATAACATCCTAATCCATTAACATCCCTCCCCTCCCCCATGCTTTCAATCCATGAAATTAAATAAAATTCCATTCCAATCCTCATCATACTCTTCCCTTCCAATCCATAAAATTGTATTCCCATCCCTTCCATCCCCTACTCTTCCTATCCATAGAACTCCATTCCATTCTAATCCATATGGTCCCATTCCCTTCCATTAACTTCATTACTGTGGGTAGTACAATTTTGACCAATCCTCTGCCTCTTCCCTTCCCCCGCTCATTGTCTCTCCCCTCACGTCCTCTTTCAGGTCATGTCATTTTAATACTTATCTCAGGCCTATTAATTACAGATCCACCCAGGACCTGAAAACACAAACACACACACACACACTAACATATCTTTTGTTAGAAAGTAATTTCACATGTAAGTACAGAACTCATCCAACACTGACAGCTGCAAACAGCCACTGGAAAACAACTGTGTGTGTGTGGTGTGTGTGTATGAAACAGAAAGCAGGAGTGAGTCTGAGGGAGTGTTTTGTCTGTCCCCTGGCATTTCACTCAATATCGATTCCACCAAGTTAGAATGAGCTCTTGATGGAGAGAGAGAGAGAGAGAGAGAGAGAGAGAGAGAGAGAGAGTGAGTGAGTGAGTGTGTGATGCACTAAATGAAATACACAGGGGAAAGAAGCAGATTTTAAAGAGTTTACTAGTGTCACCTATCCAACCATTTATCCATTCATTCATCTCTTCATTTATCCATACATCTTATTTGCCTGTCCATCTATCCATCTATCAATATATCTATTTGTTTATCTATGAACTCTTCAAACCCTTTATCCATCAGTTAATCCAGTCACCTTTTCATTATTTTAAACCTTCCTTAATCCAACCATATGTCCACATACCATTTCATTTACTCATCTTTCCATTATTTACATTATTTAATTACATTTCCATAAAATTCCATTCCTATCCCTACCATCCCATTTCCATCCATACAATCCATAAAATCCCATCCCCTTCCCTAACATCCCATTCTTGTCCCTACCACTCCCTTCCCTACTATTCCATTCCCATCCTCAACATACCATTCCTGTCCTTACCATCCCTTTCCCTACTATTCCATTTCTGTCCTTGCCAACCTCTTCCCTTCTCTACCAAACCCTTCCCTGCCTTCCCCTTCCTGAACATCCCATCCATTTCCCATTCCAGTCCCAAAAATCCCATTCCTGTTCCTACCATCCCCTGCTATATTATTCCATTCCCATCCGTACCATAACATCCCCTTCCCTACCATCCCATTCCTGTCCCTACCATCTCCCATTCCCATCCCTACCAACCCCTTCAGTACCATTCCATTCTCATCCTGAACATCCCATTCCTGTCCCTAGCATCCTCTTCTCTATATTTCCATTCCCATCCTTACCCCCCTTTCCATATAATATCGTTTTGGTGCCTACCATCCCCCCCATTCCATTCCCATCCCTACTATCCCCTTCCCAAACACCCATTCCTGTCCCTACCTCTCCCATTCCATCCCTACCATCCCCTTCAGTACCATCCCATTCCTGTCCCTAGCATCCTCTTCTCTATATTTCCATTCCCATCCTACTCCCCTTCCCAAACATCCCTTCCTGTCCCTACCTCCCTTCCCCCTACCTCCCTTCAGTACCATCCCATTCCTTCCCTAGCATCCTCTTCTCTATATTCTTCCATCCTTACCCCCTTTCCATATAATACCGTTTGGTGCCTACCATCCCCCCCATTCCATTCCCATCCCTACTATCCCCTTCCCAAACATCCCATTCCTGTCCCTACCATCTCCCATTCCCATCCCTACCATCCCCTTCAGTACCATCCCATTCCTGTCCCTAGCATCCTCTTCTCTATATTTCCATTCCCATCCTTACCCCCCTTTCCATATAATACCGTTTCGGTGCCTACCATCCCCCCCATTCCATTCCCATCCCTACTATCCCCTTCCCAAACATCCCATTCCTGTCCCTACCATCCCCTTCAGTACCATTCCATTCTCATCCTGAACATCCCATTCCTGTCCCTAACATCCTCTTCTCTATATTTCCATTCCCAAACATCCCATTCCTGTCCCTACCACCCCCTTCAGTACCATTCCATTCTCATCCTGAACATCCCATTCCTGTCCCTAGCATCCTCTTCTCTATCATTTCCATCATTTCCCATATAATACCGTTTCGGGGCCTACCATCCCCCCCATTCCTGTTCCTACCATTCCATTCCCATCCCTACTATCCCCTTCCCAAACATCCCATTCCTGTCCCTAGCATCCTCTTCTCTATATTTCCATTCCCATATAATACCGTTTCGGGGCCTACCATCCCCCTCATTCCTGTTCCTACGATTCCATTCCCATCCCTATCATCTCCTTACAAACATCCCATTCCTGTCCCTAGCATCCTCTTATCCGAGTCACGGGGAACCTGGAGCCCATCAAAGGAAGCATCGGGCACAAGGTGGGGCACACCCTGGACAGGTGCCAATTACTCACCAATTGATCACACACACATTCATACACTATGGACATGCCAATCAGCCTACCATGCATGTCTTTGGACTGGGAGAGGAAACCCCCACAGCACCAGGAGAACATGCAAACTCTGCACACACAAGGCAGCAGCAGGAATCAAACCCCCAACCTTGGAGGTGTAAGGCGAATGTGCTAACCACTAAACCACTGTGCGCCCTCAATTCATTTCAATTAAGTTTAATTCTTTCATTCCTCAAATCAGTTCAACAATCTATTCCTTTATGTATCCATCCATCCAGCCACTCTCTCCATACACTCAGTTCATAATCCATTTATCAATTAATTAATTCCACCATTTTTCCATCTATTGGTCTAGCTCCATCTGTAGATCCTTCATCCATTCTTGCATTATGTAATCACTCACTCTTTCCATTCATCTATCAAATGTATACATTCCTATTCCATACAACAATCCACCGATATATCTATTCAATCACTTTTGAATCTAGCTTGAAGTCACCCAATCATGTATTAATCCTCACATCTGTTCATCAATCTCTCCATCCATTTATCCAGTTAGCCACCGTTTCATTTGCTACTGTACTCTGCATGTCTCATCATGGAGAAGATACAAAAAGCACAAAGGTGAAACAAAGAGGTTAAGAGTGACAGACACAGATTAAAGAGAGACAATAGAGATAAAAAGAAAGAAAGTGATAGAGAGATGAGATTAAAGAGAAAGAGGGCAGAGAATGAGAGAGAAAGAGAAGAAAAGACAGAGACACGGTGGTTGAGTTAAGTGCTCCCTAGAGAAAGTCAGGCGGCGGATCATTAAATGAAATCAATAACTA
The DNA here is from genome assembly GCA_012411365.1 of Ameiurus melas. Classification (NCBI taxonomy): domain Eukaryota; kingdom Metazoa; phylum Chordata; class Actinopteri; order Siluriformes; family Ictaluridae; genus Ameiurus; species Ameiurus melas. The sequence continues at coordinate 7,450,644 of CM022759.1, forward strand.
ACGAGCCCAGCGGAGATCTCTACTGCACTCTATCCATCTCTCTCTCCATCTCTTCTCCTTCCTTTTATTTCCTCATTCTCTCTTCTCCTTTTTTTAGTGTGTGGATGCTCTGTTCCAGTCTCTCCCTCCCTCCCAATCTCTTGATCTTTCATAACCTCCTTCTTTCAGGCACCTTGTTTTTTCTGTCCCTCTGTTCGCACGCTTCAGAAAGCGAGTGGATAGAGAGAAATAAATAGAGAGAGAGAGAGAGAGAGAGAGAGAGAGAGAGAAGGAGGAGAGGAGCCAGAGCCATATTTCTGCAGCTTTGTGATAGTGGGACATGAAGACAGAGACAAAGGGAGTGAGGGAACAAGGGGACAGAAAGCAGGCAGCAGCTAGACGGGTGGGTACAAACCATTGGGAATGAGAGACAGAACAAGTGAGAGAGAGAGAGAGAGGGGAGAAACAGATGCTTGAGAACTGTGTGGTGGAGATAGCTGAACAAAAGAAGGATGGTGGATTTAAATTAATACAATTAGACACTCACTATGTAATGAATACATAAACCTGACCAACACATAATTCTTACATTTACATTTATTCACTTGGCAGACACTTTTATCCAAAGCGACTTACAAATAAGCAAAGCGATTCTTGGTTGGACAATTTGCATATCACTCCTTATACACTATTATCCTGGTAGAGGGTGTCACCTAAAGTATGAATTGGCATATAATATAACTTAATCTTATATATACACCCAAAAATAAAACACCCCATGGAAATTATTGGCTTTTTTCACATATTTGGACAAGCAAACATTTTATCATCTTTGAAACGGTGCCTATTAATAAAGTTGATGTACATGAACAAAACCACATGGAAAATTAGCTTTTTCACAAAAATAAGACATTCCTCTGTGGAAAAAGTAAGTACACCCATTGCCTCAGAAGCTAGTACCACCCCCTTTAGCAGAAATAACTTCTCGTGGGCGTTTTGCAAAATTGTTCACCAGTCTCTGACAACAACTGGCTGGACTTTTTGACCACTCTTCAATGCAAAAATCTTTCAGTTGCAAGATGTTTGAGGGTTTTCTTTTTCAGAAATTTCAACGGGATTCAAATCCAGGCTTTGCTAGGCCATCCGATAACCTTCCATTTATTCTTTTTTTAGCCATTAATTGGTGGATTTGCTAGTGTGCTTAGGATCATTATCCTGTGGAAAGGTCCACTTTCAGTTCAACTTAAATTTTCAGACAGATCTTCAAGCATTCTTTGATTTGATGTAGTTGATGTCATAGTTGAATCAATGAATGCAAGCTGTCCAGTCTCCGAAGCAGCAAAGCAACCCCAAAATCATAACATTTCCACCACCGTGCTTCACAGTTGGTATGAGGTGCTTCTCCTGAAAAGCTGACTTTGGTCTGCACCAAACATGTCTGCTGTTACTGTGGCCAAACAACTCTATCTTTGATTCGTCAGTCCAGAGCATATTATTCCACAAAGGCCTAGTCTTTGCCTGTACCTAATAAGCCCCTAACAAATAAGTTGGGACAGTCGACTGTTTACCACTGCGTAACGTCACCTTTTACTTTAACAACACTTATTAATGCGTTTGGACATTGAAGACATCAATTGGTTAAGTTTAGCAAGCAGAATTTTCCCCCATTCATTCACTATGCATTTCTTCCACTGCGAAACTGTACAGGGTCTTCGTTGCCTTATTTTGCTCTTCATAATGCACCACACGCTCTCAATGGGAGACAGGTCAGGACTGCAGCAGTTCATGCTAGCACCCGCACTGTCTGCTTACACAAGCGTGCACTTGTAATCTGGGCAGAATGTGGTTTGGCGTTGTCCTGCTCTGGATGGCAGCATATGCTGCTCCAAAATGTGTACATATCTTTCTGCATTAATGCTGCCCTCAAAGATGTGCAAATAACCCACACCATGTGCAGTGACACACCCCCGTACCATGACAGACACTGACTTTTGGACTCGACGCTGATAACAGCCTGGATGGTCCTTTACCGCTTTGGCCAGGAGAACATGACTGCTGTTTTTGTCCAAAAACTATTGAAATTTGTCGGACCACAAGTCACGATTCCACAGCGCTACGGTCATCTCAGAGGAGACTGAGCAGGTGTCAATCACTGGCAACTGATCCTGAACACCTGATTCTAATTTTATATATTTGAAGGTATGATAGAAGTATTGGTGTACTTAATTTTTCCATGTGACTAATCCATTTATTGTTTTTATAAAAACAGGTGTTTTATAAACACCTTGTGTTTTAAAAAGGTGTTTTAAAAGGGGTGTTTTTAGAAAGGAAGATAGAAGGAAGGAAATGAGTGAGAGTAACTAAGGGAGAAAGGAAGGAAGACAGGTACGGAAGGAAGTTACCCTAAAAAAAAAGAAAAAAAAATGAAAGATGGAAGGTAGTAAGGAATTAATCAAGAAAATTCATCCTTCTGACCAATCAGGATCCAGAATTCAACAGTGCTGTGGTGTAAAAATCTCAAAACAAAATGATGTATTCCTCAGAAGACTGTGAATCATCCTGAAACACAACTCAGCATGACCCTGTGATGTCACATTCACACGCCCTGCTGTATCTCAGACGTACACCAAGACTAACAACTGGATGAACATGAAGAAAACATGTTCTGATATAATGAAGAATGTTTTCAGAGCAAGATGAATCATGTGAGGACTGTGAAGACTCCCATCATGATCTGTGGACCATGCTTCCTCAGATCTGTGGTAGGAGATCTATGGTTTCTCCAATAGTGTTCACATGTCTTTGAGCAGAAGACAGCACCATCTTCTGTTAAGTTCAGGTACTACAACCAAATCCTCTTAATCATCGGCCGCTTTATAAACCAGTCAAACTTGTGAAAATCTATCATTCTTCCTCACTCTCACAGGAACGGATCATTAAAGCTTAAATCACCATTCTCATTTACGGTCCTCTCATCACCATGGCGACCAGAGGATGATCTCCGCAGCAACTGGAGGATGATATTCTGAGCTGTCGCTGATGAGACGTTGACTGATGGCTTTAATAAAATCCTGAAACTTTTAATATCTAATAATTTACTGTGGCTAATTGAATCTGACTAATCTGCTGGAATTCCATGGTCACGTTCCTTTACCTCCTTCCAGCCAGTCCTGATAAACCTCACAGGTCTGCATCGGCTAATCTATCACTCATCAGTCCAACTGTGAGACGAGTCATAAGTACACACTCAAACACAGAAGAACATGTTTCCCCTAAAAAAATCCTTCCGACTGATGGGGCTTAAGGTGACGGGATTTATTGATTTACAGCAAATTGAGGTTCAGCACATGAATAAAATTCACAATTTCAGAACATGTTGATGTATTTCCTTCTGTAACAGGAAGTCAGAGTGACGTGTCAAACTGCTTTACTCATTTGCACAACAACAGCGACTAGTGTTTGAGATACACCCCACCCACAGCATCCAATGCTGCCTTCATGTGCTGTCAGAGATATCGGACTTACAAGAACACCACACTCAAACGCCACCAGTGTCATAATGACAACCCGGGAACTCATACTTTTTTTTTGACCACCTGAACACATCATGTCATAATCATGATCTCTGAAAACAAAGATACAGACTTCTAAGGAGGAATTGAAGGCAATATAATAAAACCTGACAGTAGCTTAATGAGCGACATTTATTAGATTGGGAGTTATTGACTCCCAGTCAGAGGAACCGATTCTGAACAGCTGAAACGAGTCGTTAAGTGATTCCAGACTTTACATCCTGTAACCTAGGTAGGTTTAGAACAAAAAACCCCGAAAGTGGTCATCGGCTGCTCGCTGACAGACGGAGCTGAAACTCGTTACGGTAGAGGCCGTTTCCTTCCAAACACATGCTGACAGGAGTACTCCAATCACAACAGACTGGGACATCTGACCAATCAGAGCAGAGTATGCTCTCTGAAAGCAGGAGTTTAGAATGAATAATTTAACGAGTCGTTTGTGACGGGGTGGGGGGTTTAACGCTGCAATTTAAATTATGAGCACATTAATTTTTGTTTTTTTTTGTTTTTTTACCTCGAATGTGTGTAAATCTAGTCTACGAGACCTTTAAAACATAATTGAGTACGTTTCAAAACCACAATAGGTGCGATTCAAGAGCCTTTTACTGATGGAGAATCCCTGAAGAACCCCTGGAGAATCCGGTGTATAAAGAGTCTGTGTATATAATACAGTCTGAGGTAGCAACATTCTTACACTGAACAGCCACAAGGTGGTTAAATAAATAAACAAATAAATTCCTCTGAAAAGTCACAAAACCTCCGGTTTACACAAACTCCACCCTCTTTTCCAAACTCCAACCATATTTTTTCCTGAACCAAGTGATTGTTTTTGGCCAGGTGTCTTCCTGTACACCGTTCCCTCTTCAAACCCACCAAAGAACCATATTTACCGCTAAGGAGCTGCTACTGTAGAGTAAGACACACCCCTGGGGGGCATGGCATAGACATAATATAGAGAAAGCATTTAACTCTATGATCACAAACTTTTTCCTAGATATGACTTTTAAAAAAAAAAAACAAAAAAAAAACACATCTACCTTCTGTATTATTTAAAAGACATTCTGTTGTAATGGTGTCCGGAACACTAAGCAACATGAACAAAAAAGGTCTGACACAACAAACTTGACTTCAGGAGAACCTAAAGTTCAACACTTGGGGTTCGAATAAGAGCTGGTGATATGACGATGTAATAATCAAATGTCATGAGAAATGAATCCACGGTACACGTTACTCAAAATAAATTCAAGCTGTCCAAATTGTGTGTGTTTAAAAAGGATGCAGAGTTTTTCATCGCCACAGATAAACAGAAGTAGTCAGTATAAAAACAGATCCTTTCTCCGTTTGTGTTCTGAAAGAGGAAGTTCGAACCGGTTTGGTGCACATGTTTTCAGCTCTGTGCGACACATACATGAGCAGCTTTAACCCCAGTCTGCACAGCAGACCGTCCTTCATCATGCTTTTTATCCCTTTACAGTTAATGTTGGTGAAATAACTTGGTTCCTATTGTCACTTACGTTATAGCAGCTCGTTACTGAGAATCCACAAAGCGTAAACTCGTCTGTACGGAAGACGTCGGAAAACTAATTTACAGCTTTAATTCCGGCTGTTATGAAGCGCTGACACTGGAGACTCCTTCTATAGATGTCAAATAAACACCTCCTATGCACAAAACTTCCAGAATATCGATGCTTACACTCGTTTCTTAACCCGTGTATTTCTGGAGCGTCTGCCGTACACGTCCCTGTGAAGGAGCTGTTGCTATAGAAACGATAACGTACTAGAGCGAGTGCTATATAGAAAATGAAAAAACATCTTCTGACCAATCAGGATACAGCACATAAGAACACGACGTCAGAACAGGAACTAACTTGTGCACTGACAAGCCAAAATATTAACTATAAACAGATTTTTTTTTTTAAAATAGTAGTTTTTCCATTAATAAAAAACAGTTGTAACTGAAGGGAAGTTGCTGAGGTACAGGAGGAATAAAACACGTCGGGATGTTAACAGTAACTCCGCCTCATCACACTACCCATCGTTTAGTATTCTGCTGTAACACACACACACAGAAAGTTTCTAAATTGACAACTTAGCACAGGTTTTAAATCAGGATCCAGACTCGATGATGAAAATACTACAACTCCTCTACATAAAGTGGCAAGTAAAAAAAGTATGTGAACCCTTTGGAATTTCAAGGTTTTCTGCATAAATTTGTCATAAAATGTGATCTGATCTTCATCTAAGTCAGGGGTATTGACAAATATAATGTGTCTAAAATAATAACACAAAAAAATTCTTCAGTGAGCAGGTTTCTGTAGAAAAGTCTCAATACTGCAGGGTTTTTTTTTAAAGCCCTTGACGCTTGAGTTCTGCTCTGCAGTGCCCATTTCCTTCATCCCAACACACACATTTAAAAAAAAAAATAATAATAATTAAATCTTTGACAAGGTCATGTGAGGAGCGAGTGGTACAAATTCCAGATGGGAGAAACACTGTACTATTCTGCTTGTGCAGCAGTGAACAGATTCCTGACGCCACTACAGTTCAATATTATAGATGTGCACCAGAAGACATTTCGAATAATAACTATGGCTGATCTTGTTTAATTACAACTCCAAAAAAGCTGGGACGCAGTGTAAAATGTAAAGAAAAACAGAACGCAATGATTCTATAAAGTCTCGTAGACCCGTATGGTATTCTCAATAGAACATAGAAAACATAGCAAATGTTTAAACTGAGAACATGTACAGTTTTCAGGGAGATTTTGAATTTGTTGGCTGTAACATGTCTCATAAAAAATTGGGAAAGTGCAACAGAAGTAGAAAATATATAAACTATGCTTTTACATGACATTACATATTTTTGTTTATTTTAAAAAAATGTATAGGAGGTAACAGACTACATATCCAAGTAAATATCATTAAGTATTAGAAGATTTCTTTGAGGTACATTGTGTGCGTGTGTATACCTGTCACAGGTGCAGGCCACCAGTAAGCTGAGCAAGTTGTAGGTGATAAAAGTGAAGATGACTGCAGTGATCGTTCCACGAGGGATGGAGTAACTTGGATTCCTCAGGTCACCTAACACACACATACACACACACACACACGATGCAAATAAATACATAAATACACAATATGATGGCTTTCATGAGCAGTCTTTACAGACAGACACACACACACCTGACATGTTGGATCCTGCCATAATTCCAGTACATCCGTTGAACATGACCGCAAACACAGTGGCGAACGTCATCGTCATTCCCGTGGTGTAGTCCACTGTGTAATCCGCTATGCACACACACAGACTTTTTTGTTTACATACAAGCAAGTACTACATGTTCTACAGACTCCAGGTATTACAGATTCTACTTTTGTGTATTTATTAGCTTCTCAATTAAATTTTTTTATTCATGTTTTTTACTTGAAATTCCGATTTGAGTCGCATATCTGAAGATCTGGATTAGCCCACTCTGACCAGGATTAGGTTCCAGACCGTAGTCAAGAAGGTACCTCAGCAAGATGTTCTAAACCACACATGCACGCACACACACACACCTTTGAGGTTTCCAAGCAGCGTGTCGAGTTTGAAGCTGGTGAAGTTGGCAGTGGTGGGGGAGGAGCTCAGGTTTCCCAGAATGCTCGGCAGCGGGATGTTGTGAGGTCTGACGGCGAAGAAGCTGATGAAGATGGTGAAGAGCACCACCATCACCACCATGAAGATGAGGAACGTGGCCTTGGCATAGATATGAGCGCCGATCAAACACACCAACACACACAGCAGCAGGATGACGCTGGCGTAGAGCAGAGACCACCAATAACCGACCGGCATCACTGCATAATGAGGGGCGTGGCCTAATCCATCTGAGACAGAGTGATAAACTAATCACCTTCACCGATTATAAAACATCATTGCTGCATTTAGCATATGTAGCACATGTTCTTTATCATGTTTATCTTGAATCGTATTTTATTGCAGAGAGATACCCTTATTATCTCTCTCACTCACTCACACACACACACCCTATGTACCTTCAGGACGTCCAAAGGTTGCGAGAATGGCCTCCACCAGCCCGAGCACGTAGAGGGCGCTGCCACACACATTGGCTAAGAAAAACATGATCCCAATACTGCCACCAAACTCCGGCCCTAAAGCTCGACTGATCATATCTACACACACACACACACACACACACACACACACCCCCAAACGTCATATCCCCAAGTGTTTTATTCCTCTTATACCCCAGCAACTTCAACAATTACAGTTCTTATTAAACAACTACATCATACTTTTTGTTTATTTATAGTTACATTTCATGAAACACGTTAGTTCCTCTGCTCGCTTATGCTTTTAGTAGCTATAAACAATCGTTCCCTCACAAGCGTCTCTTTTCTCTCTTCTCTCTCAAAGAAGAAGAAGACACCAAATGTAGCTTGTCATGTTAACGAGAAACTACAAAGTGTAATCTCCTCTATCCTGAAGATGTCAGAAAGCTTAGTTACAGCTTTACCTCTGACTGTTACAAAGCGCTGACACTGGAGACTTCCATGAATGTTAAATAAACAAACCTTTCCTTACATCAACGCTTACACAGGTTTTAATCCGTTTATGTGAATTTATACACACTATAGTGTATTAGAACGAGTGCATTAATATAGATCAGCTGTACTACGGTCAGAGCTGCTGTTCTAGAGAATTAATTAACACCTTCGGACCAATCACAATCCAGAATTTAGAACAGCTCTGTAATGTAACATAATAAATAAACAATAATGCAGTAGAGGACATTACAGTAAGCTCCCCGGCATCCAGTGCTCCGTTGGTGGAAATGGCGCAGATGGAGAGCACGGTCATGCTGATGATGAAATATGCCACCAAGAACATGACCACAGCCTGGTACAGTCCACACTGACCCACCACGAAGCCTACACACACACACACACACAAACGGAGAACACATAAAAAGGTTAATAGCTTAGAAGAGGTTTTAATAAATCTAGAAGTTACATATACTTCCACCACCGTTGAGTGTCACTTTAAACACTAAAACAAGGAAAATAAGTAACTATTAAATAAATAAATAACCATGTAATTAAATGAGTAAATCAGTAAGAAAAAAAAATCATACATTAAAAAAAAAACAATAAAAAAAAGCAAAGAAATAATTAATTAAATAAATAAAATCTCCGAAAATTTTGGGACAGCAAAGCCGATTAATTTAGTGTGCTGTAGACGGAAGACATTTGGGTTTGTGATCGGAAGATGAACATGAGAAGAAAGCTTACAATTTCAGCTTTAATTTCCTGGTATTAAATGTAGTTAAACAGCATGGAGTGTAGAACATTTTGTATCAGACCACCCAAGTTGTTTTCATCAGCCAACAAAAGACAACAACAACAGACAAAAATTGCGAGAGCTGTGAAGAAAAACCCAAAATCAATAGACAGTAATATCACCAATAACCTCCACAGGGCAGGGTGAAGGTATCACAAGCCACCTTTCAAAGAAGACTTTGAGAGCAGAAATGTAGAGGCCAGATTACAAGATGCACACCACTCATCGGCAGTAAGAATCAGAAAGCTAGATTGGAATTCACAAAGAAATACAGAAATGAGTCAAAAGTTCTGGAACCGAGATGAACCTCCATGAAAGTGATGGAAAGGCCAAAGTGTGGAGGAAGAAAGGATCTGCTCATGGATCAGATATATGTGCAAGGATCTGCTCGACTGCTTGAAGCTGTGGGCCACGTCCAAAACCACATTTACCTAAATACATGCATTTCTCCTACTATATAGCAGGTAAGTACGCGGTTTAGGATGCACCCGTGCTCTCTTGTCTGGCGTCAAACGGTCAAAAGCTGCCGTGTGTGTCCGTGTCCTGTCTCACAATTTGATGAAAACTCCGACACGATGTTAATAGTGTGATTAAGGTGTGTACACGTCTGTAACACACGTTGATAATGAGATTAAAACAGGAATACTCCACACGTCTTAATTCCATTTGTGTTTATTTCGAGTACGACTTTAATCGGATTAAGATCATCAATAATCTCGGTTTACATGCTAGTTTCTTAATCAGAGTATCATCTTAAATCAGGTTAATATCGGATTATTGTTATCCGTGTAAACATACTGACTGAGTCGCAGGCATGATGCAGTTATTGCAAGTAAGGGATATGCAACCAAATATTAAGTGTTATTTACTTACATTTACATCAAGACTGACTTGCATCCATTCCTATTCTTTTGCTCGACTAAAAAATTGTGCGGTCCAATACAGAAGGTTGTGTGTTGTGTTGTTCAACACATCTAAATATAAATCCCAAGAAATAAAAAGTTAAAATCCTGAACTTTCATCTCGTATCCAATTTTTGGTCTCAAACCCAAACGTCTTTGGTGTACAGCACAAACAAATGAATTGGACTTGCCGTTCCGATAGTTTCAGACAGACCACATAAGCAAATAAGTAAAATGTCAATACTATTGACAGAAATACACAGTTCAATGCTGGATCTTTGCATGTGGTTATAGCAGTTAAGTGACATGCTAAGGCACGATGCACAGTGACATGAACACTACAGTAATATTACATGATAGCTTTTCATCTACAGCTACACACTCCCTTTATACGTGCACAGGGAATGAGCTCTACTGCACTTCTGCACCCCACACACGGCGTCATCTCTCATTTAATCCAACGTGCATATTTTTATAAACCAAAAAGATCCAAAAAGTTTAGATTAGTGATGACTAAACTGATGACTAATAAAGTAATAAAAACACACTATAACTCCCGTATACACACAAAACACTCCGTGACCCACACTCAAGATCTTATATGTATTTATTTTTTTTACATTTCGAAGCTTTTTTTTGGGGGGGGGACAAAATCTAAGGGTAGAGACTATTAGGCAGGGGGTGGAATGTACGGAGCAAGTTGTCGGGAAAGGGGCCTTTAAGCAGTGACAAGGTGAGATGGCACCGAACGGGTGGAGCTTTGTGAATGGAGGCTGTGGAGCAGGGCGTAGGGGGTGGAGCCTATAACACAGGGCCTAGAGAGTGGAGTCTATGGGGGCAGGGCGTAAGGGGTGGATTCTGTTGCGCAGGTGTTCAGTTGATGTTTATAGATGACAGGAAGTCTAACTGCTTCCTAAACCACAACAGCAAATCTGTGGGACATCACTGAAGAAGTGGGCGTGATCTGAGACCTGCAGAAATGGGCATCAGTTACTCATTAACTATATTATACACCAAACATGTCCTGACCGGTTTGTGAAACTGTTACTGTACAACACAAAGTAATGAAATGGAGCAGGAAGAGCATGCCTGTGCGCGTGCGCGTGTATGGTTAAAGCATTACTTGGAAATGTAAGTTCACACACCCATGCCAAGTCACAACACACAGACTCTTACCGTGAGCATGTTTTTATTCTAGGAGGCAGAAGAGAGAGATAAAAACATAGATCACACATGTTGTATTTCATGACTGTGTGTGTGTGTGTGTGTGTGTGTGTGTGTGCGTGCGTGTTTGACCCTCAGTCTCTCACCATGTGAGCACGATTAATAAGTTGAGAATGGAGCTCCACTCTGGAATGGAACAGACGTATGAAAGTGAGAGTAGTGTGTGTGTGTGTGTGTGTGTGGGGGCAAATGCTGCATGAACGTTGTACTGCTATTAAGAGGATAAAAAGCTCAGGTGGAGTCTCATGTGGTGCACAAAAATCCGTGATCAATAACCCAGCTACGGGATTTTGTAATTAGACACGGCCAAGCCAACGTGATCTGCTCACCGCTCACCCCTCTCTCTCTCTCATTACTGAAACTACAACCATACCATGAGAAAGAAGAAGAATTACATGAATAATAATAATAATAATAATAATAATAATAATAATAATAATATCTTAAACTCCATCACTACAAACCAACAGAATATTCTGGAAAAATTGGAAGTGTGTGCATGCGTGTGCGCTGGACATGCAGCTTTCACGTCTCGTCCGTGTTGCCCGTCTGTGCCACACGGAGAGCTCCACAGTCATACATTACTGAGCAGCGACGCTCATACGATTAACAAACAAACATTATTCATGCACACAGTCGATAAACACAGTCGAGCAGTGTAAATGTCTGCACGAGCTCCACTGATCCTCTACATCTCACCTACTACAGGCCAGCTAACACAACTCCACTGCGTGTGCTTTCTGGAATGTGTGAAGGTGGACCGGCTCCAATGGCACATGATCCACAATCTCACACACACACACACGCACACACGCACACACGCACACACACACAGAGAGCTCCTTATTGCTGAGAGCCTCCACACTCCAGCAGTGTTATATCCATAAGGAGGTGTTTAATATTAATCTCTCTGCGTAATATACACACTAAAGAAATATCTTAATCAAATTAATTAGAATTCCTTAATCATTTAAATTAAACCAGTTTAATGATTATTCGTGTGGTGTGTGCGTGTCCATAAGTAGTTCGAAAGTAATTATACCTCCTATCTGTGCAAAGTAATATCAGCTGGGTTAGTAAAGTGATGGTTAATAAGGCTTTTCATTCCCAAGGTGTCACACAAGAAACATCTCATGATGGGTAAAATCAAAGAGCTCTCCCAAGACCTTCACGACCTTATTGTTGGGGCCGTTATCCACAAGTGGAAGCAACATCACTCCGTCATCAACCGGCCACACACAGGAGCTCCTCACAAGATTTCTGAGCAGGGAGTCAGAAGAGTAGCCCAAGAGCCAAGGATCACTCAGAAAGAGCTCCAGAAACACTTGGAGGCAGCAGGGACCATCGTCACAGAGAAAACAATAGGCAGTGCACTCCACTTCACACTCACCCCACAAGACTCCATTACTAAAGAAAAGGCATGTCGAAGCTCGTTTAAAGTTTACTACAACTCATATGGACAAGCCTATGAGATACTGGGAGAGTGTAGTCTGGTCAGACGAGAGCAACATTTAACTTTTTGGTTGTCATACTACACACCATGTTTGGAGAAGAAATGGCTCTGCACATCACCCTAAAAACACTACACCTACAGTGAAGTGTGGAGGTGGAGCATCATGGTGTGGGGCTGTTTTTCTTCATCCCATGGTACTGGTAGACTTCATATAACTGAAGGAATGATGAATGGAGCCCTTTACTGGGAGATTCTTGAGAAGAATCTGCTGTCATCCACCAGGATGATGAAGATGAGACGTGGGTGGAGCTTCCAGCAGGACAATGATCCAAAGCATACAGCAGGAAACTCTCAATTGGTTTCAGAGGAAAAATCAAGGTGTTAGAATGGTCCAGTCAATCACCTGACTCGAATCCAACTGAACAAGATTTAAAGACGATAAGTTTAGAAGAACGGACCAAAATCACACCTGAATATCGTGGCCCATTAATGTCTTCATACAGGAAGCGTCTGGAACAGCGTCTGAAGCGTCTGGAAACCGTCGTTACAAACAAAGACTTCTCCACAAAGGATTAAATCAATTTCAGTTAGTGTGTTCAATATTTTTATCCCGTGTCATTCCTCTTTATTCCACATAACTTTATTTATAAACTTTAATGTTGTGAATTCTTTATATTTCCAGATTTCTGGAGTTAATACTGATGTCTGGTGAAAAGTTCATGTGAACAACGTCATAGAAAATATATTTACTGAAAAAAAGTTGACGCGTTCAATACTTATTTCCCCCGCTATAGACTGACAGATGTGATGCACAACTATTGGCACCCTTTGACCGACAGAAAGCCAGTCCGGAGCAGAATTATTTGGACAGACCTTTTTTATTTAACTTCAGCAAGGTTACTCTAGTTGGTGCAGTAGTGTTATGAGAAGTACTCAGTGAGTGAGTAGCCATGATAAAGGTACATGTAGTACATCTTATATCGTCCAATAGCACGCAGGTTCTCCCGGTAACCACAACAACCTTAAACACAAGAACGGAGCGTCGTAACAAAATGCGCACTGTCGTGAAGTCTATTTACGACACCGACGGTTTTGTTTCCCCCCCCCACACACACTCACCGATCCGTAAGAACACCACCACACTGAACATGGACAGCAGGGTGGGAATGACCACCCCGAAGAAGGTAGAGAGTTTCTGCGGCTGGCCATGAGCGGATCTGCGTCTCCCCGCCCTGCGCTCCGCCGGCTCCTCGCGCATCCGATGCTCACCGGAGTCCTCGTGCACGCTAGCCGCGAGCCGGTAATGCAACAGCGGTGTGCGTTCACCCATGAAGGCGCAGTGTCCCTTCCACAGCACACTGCCGGAGAACTCACTGCTCGGTGTGTTTGTGTCGGACTTTCCCGGTTATTTCAACTCCATTCCCACTCGCGAGGACGTCTCTGCTTAACGATGTACGCGCGCAACCCGACACGGGAACACAACCGATTTCAACCGTCACCCGCCGCCTAAGACCTCCTTTATCGCTCTAAACCCGACAGATTAAATCCGCCGGGGTTGTTTTGTTTTATCTTTTCGGTTCCTCTTGTTCTCTGCGGACCTTTCAGCTCGGAGTCGGCGTGGTCATGTGATAAGCGCTCGCGCGTCCCAGAGCCCCCGAGTCACGTGATAATGTTCTCTCAGCCAATCAAAAGCGCCCTACTTTGTAGCCTCGCCGGCACGTGGGGTGTGTAGCCGGCACGTGGGGTGTGTAGCCGTCACTGGGTGTCTGATTAACCGATTTATATCCCGGCAATTAGTACTTCCTGGAACTGAAAAGAGCAACATGTTTAAATAATTAGGATATTTTATTCTTCCCTCTGGGGTTTATCTATCTATCTATCTATCTATCTATCTATCTATCTATCTATCTGTCTATCTGTCTGTCTGTCTGTCTGTCTGTCTGTCTGTCTGTGCCAATAAGTCTGCTTCTGACTGGCTCTCTGTCTGTCAAAGGGTGCCAATAGGTCTGCATCACATATGTCTGTCTGTCTATCTGTCTGTCTATATATGTCACGCTTTATTCCTTCTTTCTTTTTAAAATAGTTTGTTTTAAAATGAAAATATCCACAATGTCCCTATTATATAAATGTGAATATTATTAACAAATTTATTTTAAGATATTAATCCACCTTCAGACTTTAGGCCACGCCCATTACCCAAGTTTGATCCTGGTAGGAGACTCCTTCCATAAATATTACAGAAATAAACATCTCCTTACAGAAAACTTCACCATCTCAAACATGTTTCTTTAACTCTTTATTATTAGTGTAGTATCTGTGTATAGTAATGAGCTGAAACTATAACCTATTAGATCAAGCTCATTAGTATAAACTGTTGTTTTAGAAAATGAATAAACACCATCTGACCAATCAGAACGCAGAATTCAGAGGCGCTGTGGTGTAAGACGGACAGATTTGGAACAGCTCGGTCGTTGTCGTTGGCTTCAGCATCATATGAGCGCTCGATCACGTGCAGGGTCATGTCGAGAGATCCGATGGGCCTGGGGAAATGTGATGTGTGTGTGTGCAAATAAACTATACTGAACATAACCAGGACACAAAAACAGCATCACAAATTAAACACTATATTTAAAAAATAAATAAATAGAAAACTATTGATTTCCAGGTCAGTGTTCAGAATCATGGAGTTTTGGGATGGATGTATGGGGACAGTCTTATTTACTTTGGACCTGTATCTTTTTCAGAACGCCCCCTTTTTTTTAAAGACATGCTCCTTCTCCTAGTTTTTGCTTCTGCTTTCACACTTTCTCTCTGTTCTGCTTTTCTTCTCACTCCTGTTTATTCTCTGCTCATTATCTGACTGCTCTGTTCCTTCTGCCAAAAAAAAACTTTTGTTAATTAATTTTAATAATTTCACGCGTAATATGCACAGTATATCAAGTATCGTGAGTAAAATATAATAAAGTTTTAGTTGTATTAGACTACATTAGAACAGCTGCTCAAGTAACTAATGCTTTTGATTTAATGATCTAGCTCTAATATTTGTTTGACTGTGTGCTCATGTGGTTGTTCATCCATCCATTTTCTGTACCTCTTATCCTACACAAGGTCATGGGGAGTCTGGAGATTATCCCAGGGGACTCTGGGAACGAGGCAGGGGACACCCTGGACTGGGTGCCAACCCATTGCACAATCACACACTCACACAATTTAAAGATGCCAACCAGCCTACACTGCATGTCTTTGTATTGAGGGAGGAAACCGGAGTACCTGGAGGAAACCCAGGGTAGAAATTACAAACTCCGCACACACAGGGCAGAGGTAGGAATCGAAGGTGGTGGAGGTGTGAGGCTAATATGCTAACCACTAAGCCACCCCACCCCCCAACGTGGTTGTCTTGCTGTTAAATGCTTGTCCATGTCCATCCACTGCTAGAAAATTAGACGTACAGTTTGTTTTAATGGAAACTGAAAGCGTTCAAGCTTTCACAGGAGAGACGCTGGGGCACTATAGGTAATGTAGTGACCTAAATCCCTCCTGAAGCCCATCCTTCTGTGATTGAAGTTCTACATTAACGAGATCGTTGTGGAGAAACTGTGCAACCGGAGTACTTCCACCTTCACAGAACAGAACCGGTCTGGTGTCTTTGTCAAACCCTGAGCTCTGTTGTGCCCGTTGTGTGAGAGTTGGCATAACACGGGCGTGGCCAACAGAAATGTCCTCAGGGTGAACAGGGTGACATCAGAAAGCATTATTTGTTTGCTGAATGAAATCAAGTCAAGGGTCAAGTGGCGTTTTATTGTCATCTCATGCATATACAGCTGGTACAGTACACAGTGAAACGAAACAACGTTCCTCCAGGACCACGGTGCTGCAGAAAACAACACCTTAACCACATGAGACACAGAACTAAATAAAGAGCACGTGTAAACGCGTGCAAACGACACAGGACAGTACAGTAACTCTTAAAACAGGACAATGGGCACAGTTAGTGGCATCGTAGCAGAGAACAGTACACAATTCTAGTGTGGAAATCAGTGCAGTTAAGTACAATTTAACTGTTAGACGGTTTGATCTCAACTCTGGTTAGTGTTTAGGAGTAGAGTGGTGAGCAGGGATTGAAACTTTTTGTGCATGAACAATATCTTTCCTGACAGGTTCAGGCGTAATGGCGTCTCTGCTTTGTTTTGGCTTTCTCGGGGAACCTAAACCATGGCTGGGAAAAGTACAGGGAAAGTGTACTTCAGTAAACACACATGAGAACCTCACCCTGGAAATGAAATCTGAGCACAGGAACAAAACTAGCTTTCACTCATGTTGCTCTGGTTTGAATTTATCTGCTTGAATTATAGAGAAAACACAGAGTTTATACATCAATTATACAAAGCAGTGCCTGCTGCAGATACGTCACAGCCATAACCATCCATCCATCCATCCATCTTCAACCGCTTATTCCTGCTTCAGGGTCGCGGGGAACCTGGAGCCTATCCCAGGAAGCATCGGGCACAAAGCGGGGTACACCCTGGACAGGGTGCCAGTCCATCGCA
Source organism: Ameiurus melas (assembly GCA_012411365.1). Classification (NCBI taxonomy): domain Eukaryota; kingdom Metazoa; phylum Chordata; class Actinopteri; order Siluriformes; family Ictaluridae; genus Ameiurus; species Ameiurus melas. The sequence continues at coordinate 7,467,658 of CM022759.1, forward strand.
GCACAGCCATAACACCAGGTTTTATTCTTAATCATGTAATTCATCCATCCATCCATCTTCTACCACTTATTCCTTGTTCAGGGTCGCGGGGAACCTGGAGCCTATCCCAGGGAGCATCGGGCACAAGGCGGGGTACACCCTGGACAGGGTGCCAGTTTAATCATGTAATCCCAAAACAAAAATATTTTCATATCTTTACTTGGGTTCATTCTCGCCCCGTTCATGTTCCACAATGCTTTTTCAATTTCAAAGAGTTTGTATAAATGTGTCTCAGAGAAAAGTTAGTCTGTTTGATGTCACCTCCACAACGCTGATAAGTTATATATAGATATAGATCTCTCTCTCTCTCTCTCTCTCTCTCTCTCTCTCTCTCTCTCTCTCTCTATTATTTCTGTCTCTCTCTTACTCTTTCTGTTTCTCTGTCTCATTCCTTCTGTCTCTCTTTCTGTCTCTCTCTCTCAATCCTTCTGTCTCTCTCTCATTCCTCCTGTCTCTCTTTCTGTCTCCCTCTCTGTTTCTCATTCCTTCTGTCTCTTATTCCTCATAATATCAGCTGCGTGTTTGTCCCATTGTGTAAAGTTCTGGTTTGTGACTGGCCCCCAGACCTCAGTACCGTACAGCAGAACTGGAATTTGGATATGGATTAGTTTCTTAATTGTGTACAACACCCTGCATGCTTTCTCTGTCAGCTCTGTCAATTAATCTTCTCTCTCTCTCTCTCTCTCTCTCTCTCTCTCTCTCTCTCTGTCTCTCTCTCTCTGTCTCTCTCTCTCTCTCTCTCTCTCTCTCTCTCTGACTGTCTCTCTCTCTCTCTCCCTCTCTCTCACTCTGTGTCTCTCTCTCTCTCTGTCTCTCTCTGTCTCTCTCTCAGTTTAATTGAACCTCCCCCAGATTACTACTCACACACCGCCCCGTTAGTTGTTGGGGTTTAATTGATCTCTATATGTATAAAGTGTGGATACAAGCCCCCGGTTCCAGATGTCAGGAAAGCAGGCAGCTTGGAGAACCAGGTGGAATAAGACGCTCTGCAGATCAGAAGTTCTGTAGTGTCCTGATGCTGTCAGGCCCACATACGGTTGTGTCTTCTTTCTCATTTTTCTAGTTTATTTTGGGTTATTATTTGTTATCGTTTGTAAAACTGTGTGTGGAGATATCTTTTAAAAGTGATTGAATAAATGTTCCATATTGTTGGGATGTGGCTGGTGTGATTCCCCCTCGCCCCGAGCGCCGCACACAAACACTCGGTGCGATTAGGAGCGTTGCGTTACCTGCAGCGTTACGGTGCTTTCCCACATTGTTCAAGTGGCCTCGTGTGTTTGACAAGACGTTTTCGATCATGTCCCGTCATGGGTGGTCTCCTTCATGTTTCCCAATTATTCTCATGAAGTCAACACTCAGTCCTCATGGCCTGAGCGAAGTTCCTTTTATGATCGGACTTTGTTTTGTGTTTAAATTCTTCCAGGTCTGATTTCAATTAACAGACTTTTCAATTTCTCTTCGAGTCTGATTGCAGTGCTGTTGTTTTTTTTTTGTATGAATGATTTGTTTATAGTTCTGTACAGTACTTTTGTCTGATGTCAGTGTTTTGTGGTTGTTTGTGTTTTTTGATTAGATAGCTGTCTGATTTGCTTTCCTGCAGTGTCACGGTCCTTATCACTGTTGTGTCTTTGTTAGATTTATTTGCTTTAGTTGCTCTTTCTGTCTCTCATTCTCTCTGTCTCTCTCTTTCTTTTCTATCCCCCACTCCCCCTCCTCATGCCTGACGCTTTAAAAGAGGTCCACAGTCACCATGGCAACCTCAAGCTTTGAGTGGCTCACGGAAGCTTTCTCTGCTTGTCTTCTTTCTCTCTCTCTCTCTCGGTTTCTCTCTGTATCTCCCTCTTTATTCATCTATTTTTCCTGTCTCTTTCTGCACCGTTTCTTCGTGCATCCTGTAACTGTATGTAAACAGGCGGAGAACAGGACAGGAGGCCTGTGGGTATAGAGGGAGGAGAGAAGAGGAGGAAATGGAGGAAGTGATTGCAGCGTGTCTGTGTGAGTACTCCTCTTTAACTCAGAACAACCCTGATCCTCTACACGGCATCAGACAACATCAGACTTACTATTACTCCACTGGAGCGATGTGACATCTTACTGTCTAACACCTTAGTGTCTAACGTCTTACAGTCTGATGTCTTACCATCTAATGTCTTACTGTCTAAAGCTTTACTGTCTAACGCTTTACTGTCTAACGCTTTACAGTCTAACACCTTACTGTCTAACGCTTTACTGTCTTAATGCTTTACAGTCTAACGCCTTACTGTCTAATGCTTTACTGTCTAACACCTTAGTGTCTAACGTCTTACAGTCTGATGTCTTACCATCTAATGTCTTACTGTCTAAAGCTTTACTGTCTAACGCTTTACTGTCTAACGCTTTACAGTCTAACACCTTACTGTCTAACGCTTTACAGTCTAACACCTTACAGTCTAACGCCTTACTGTCTAATGCTTTACTGTCTTAATGCTTTACAGTCTAACGCCTTACTGTCTAATGCTTTACTGTCTAACGTCTTACTGTCTAACGCTTTACAGTCTAATGCTTTACAGTCTAACGCCTTACTGTCTAATGTCTTACTGTCTAATGTCTTATTGTCTAACGCTTTACAGTCTAACGCTTTACAGTCTAACGCCTTACTGTCTAATGCTTTACAGTCTAATGTCTTACAGTCTGTCTTACTGTCTAACGCTTTACAGTCTAACGCCTTACTGTCTAACGTCTTACTGTCTAACGTCTTACTGTCTAACGTCTTACTAACGCTTTAAAGTCTAACGCCTTACTGTTTAATGTCTTACTGTCTAACGCTTTACTGTCTAACGCCTTACTGTCTAACATCTTACAGTCTGATGTCTTGCCGTCTAAGGTCTTACTGTCTAACGTCTTACTGTCTAACACTTTACAGTCTAACGCTTTACAGTCTAACGCCTTACTGTCTAACGTCCTTCATTCTAATATCTTACAGTCTAACGCCTTAGTGTCTACCATCTTACAGTCTAACGTCTTACTGTCTAACGCTTTACTGTCTAACGCTTTACAGTCTAACACCTTACTGTCTAATGCTTTACTGTCTTAATGCTTTACAGTCTAACGCCTTACTGTCTAATGCTTTACTGTCTAACACCTTAGTGTCTAACGTCTTACAGTCTGATGTCTTACCATCTAATGTCTTACTTTCTAAAGCTTTACTGTCTAACGCTTTACTGTCTAACGCTTTACAGTCTAACACCTTACTGTCTAACGCTTTACTGTCTTAATGCTTTACAGTCTAACGCCTTACTGTCTAATGCTTTACTGTCTTAATGCTTTACAGTCTAACGCCTTACTGTCTAATGCTTTACTGTCTAACGTCTTACTGTCTAACGCTTTACTGTCTAACGCTTTACAGTCTAACACCTTACTGTCTAACGCTTTACTGTCTTAATGCTTTACAGTCTAATGCCTTACTGTCTAATGCTTTACTGTCTTAATGCTTTACAGTCTAACGCCTTACTGTCTAACGTCTTACTGTCTAACACTTTACAGTCTAACGCTTTACAGTCTAACGCCTTACTGTCTAACGTCCTTCATTCTAATATCTTACAGTCTAACGCCTTAGTGTCTACCATCTTACAGTCTAACGTCTTACTGTCTAACGCTTTACAGTCTAACGCCTTACTGTCTAATGTCTTACTGTCTAACGCCTTACTGTCTAATGTCTTACTGTCTAACGCTTTACAGTCTAACGCCTTACTGTCTAATGTCTTACTGTCTAATGTCTTACTGTCTAATGTTTTACAGTCTAACGCTTTACAGTCTAATGTCTTACTGTCTAATGTTTTACAGTCTAACGCTTTACAGTCTAATGTCTTACTGTCTAATGCCTTACTGTCTAATGTCTTACAGTCTGTCTTACTGTCTAACCTCTTACTGTCTAACGCCTTACTGTCTAACGTCTTACTAACGCTTTACAGTCTAACGCCTTACTGTCTACCGCCTTACTGTCTAACGCTATACTGTCTAACGCCTTACTGTCTAACATCTTACAGTCTGATGTCTTGCCGTCTAAGGTCTTACTGTCTAACGTCTTACTGTCTAACGCTTTACAGTCTAATGCCTTACTGTCTAACGTTTTACTGTCTAACGCTTTACAGTCTAATGTCTTACTGTCTAATGCCTTACTGTCTAACGTCTTACAGTCTGATATCTTACAGTCTAACGCCTTAGTGTCTACCATCTTACAGTCTAAGGTCTTACTGTCTAACGTCTTACAGTCTGATATCTTACAGTCTAACACCTTAGTGTTTAACGTCTTACAGTCTAATGTTTTACTATCTATGAGATTATTATAATGTTTTTAGACAGAGAGCAGTGATGTCGCTGTAGTACTTTCTTAATCTAATCTCCCTTACTTTACTTTCTCTTTATTTTTTCTTTCTTTCTTTCTTTCTCTTCCTTTTTTTTTTTTTTTATGTTTAATTTTCTGTCTTTCTCTCTCTTCCTTTTTTTTTTTTTTTTGTTTAATTTTTTGTTTTTTTTTTTTTTTTTTTTTTTTTTTTTTTTTTTTTTTTTCTCTTGCTGAAAACCCTGTATGAAACCCTGCTGATATAAATTGGCGAAACCCAAAAGCCGTTGCAATTGTGGTTGGTACTGGAAAATTTGTTACTGTTGCAGTGTTGTCCTGGTTGAAAAGGACCCCTTGTGGCCCTATGATGGTCGCCTTCACAACTTGTCTTTTCTTGATCAGATCATCAAAATAAATGGACATCCAAAACAAGGAACTGAGGGTAACCTGGATAAGGTGACATGCAAGTTAACAGTTCCTAGTTCAGACCTTGATTATGCGCAGCCTTGAGGGCTGGCTAGTTCCAGCCACTGCCTGTTGCCAATGTGAGGAATCTGAGAACATATTCCGCAGTACTCTGGGTACCTTGTTTTAGGGTGAGGAGTCGCTCTCTAGTCACTTTGCACTCAGGGGAATGGTAAACGTCTTGCTGAACAAGCTGTAGGAAGTGATCATAGAAGACCGTGTGCTCTCCCCTTGGGTCCAGACAGACGTAGTCCATGTTAGGGCCTTATCAATTAGCAGTTTGATAAACTGGGCGATTGGTACTATCCGGGACCCCCTCTTGACATTGTTACTGCAAAGTATTGTGTGCAGCAAAGAGAAGTGAGCACTGAACTATGACACCCTTGCAGCCTGCAGAGTCACCAGTGTAGTTCTCAGGACAAGCGATGAGCAAGGACAAGACCAAGGAGGCAGCTGGTGGCTTTAGAGTTTAATTTAGAGTTTTAGTTCTCAGAATTATTTACACCCAGGAATCAATCTGTAAGAGCAGAAAATTGAGAAAATTACAGAATAAAAAAAAAAGTAAAATCTACATCTGTAAGAGAGAATGAGATTTAAAGTGTGTGTGTGTGTGTGTGTTCAGTAACACACTAATGAAAGGAAGACATCCTCGCTGCAAAACAGCCAACCCGTCGCAGCAGTCACTTGACCATGAAGAAGAGAAAAAAGAAGATGACATCACTTCTTCCTCATGCCCATTATGTGAGCGTGTATTTGACATGCCCCTCCTCCTACCCTGTGCACACACTCTATGTGGGCGGTGCTTAACAGAGAAGGCAAGGTTAGATAAACACAGGTCCGCATTAACAACTGCATCCCAGGGGTCTCGTACGATCTGTGCCGTCCTTTGCCCACGCTGTTGCCATGGCATTGAACTGCCCTGTTCTGATTGGTCGAGTGCTACTGCTTGCCTGCCCCTTGACCCCACAGTGATCTTTGATCCGGGATCTGGTGCACAGGAGGAGGATGAGAAAGAGGAGGGAGTCAGGAAAAAAACAGCACAGAAACCAGGTGAGATTGTCTAAAGGACTCTTAAAGAACTAGTTTTTTCTAATAGACTATGTATTAACCCTTAAGGGTTCCTCTAAGTGAACCATTAAAAGTTTTATGTAGAACTCAACAAAAGTGTTTCCTGTTCATAAAGTGTTCCAAATAGAACCTAAGAACAAATAGGGAACCCTGGAGAACCCTGTACAAGTACCACTATAGTAGCAGGGTCCTATACAGAGGAGAACCTTTTCTGGAAGCCAAAATCCTTGAATTATCCAATGAACCCTTAAAGAACCCTACCCTTGAAGAACACTTTAGTTCTAAGTGTGTGTGTAATAACTGGGTAAGAGTGAGGTACAAATTCCATCTTAATGCTCATTATTTCCTTATTAATATGTAGAACCTGCCAGGAGTTTAACATTTATGATCTTGCTACTTGAGCCACACATTCTTAGAATAAATGGGTTCTTTAGTTGTTTTTTTAAGGCTACGTTACATAAGTAAGTGTTCTAAAAAAAAGTGTTCTACTTGAAACCCTTTCTGTTGAACACTCTATTCTAATGTTCTACATTCTTCAAGGTTTCTTTGTAATAAGTAAAAGTGCTCAGCTTGGAACTCAGAACCGCCTCTGATAGAGAGACGGTTAAAGGGTTCTATATTGTTTAAGGGTTCACTGGATAATGAAGGGTTTTAATTAAGGCTACATAAAAGGGTCAAGATGGAACTCTTTCTGATAGTCAATCACTCAGATGTAGGGTTCTACTTAAAAGCTTTAAAGGTTCCCCAGTGGGACAACCTGAGAACCCATGTGTAAGTGATTGAATCTGCTGTATGTTTGTTTTGTTTCACCTGTAGATGTGGATCTGTCCGAGGAGGAGATGGAACGTTCCGTCTCAGGTAAAGAGTGATCTATAAACAGCGTTCTGATCAATAAATCACTCAATCAACACACAAACAAATAAAAATGCAAATAATTAAATAAATCTGTATTCAGCCATCTCTCATTTTCTCCTCTCTGACCTTTGACGTCAGGTCTACTCTTTGCTCTAGATGCCTCTTCCATAACCCCGCCCCTCCATCTCACTAACTCCGCCCTCACAGTCACCTTCAAGGACTCTGGCACTCAGGCTGGAAGTCGTGACCTCTGTGCATCTCTCCCTCATGTGTGTGCTGATGTGGAGATCCACAGAGGACAGTACTACTGGGAAGTCGATGTGTGTAACAGCGCCCTCTACCGCATTGGTAAGAAATAAAATACACTAGCATTGCACGTTAAATACATAATAACTTTATTTCATCTGTTGTTAAAATTCATGCAAAATATTTCTCAATTGATTATAATTTTTTTCAAGTGTCTGGAAAGCTGCTACAAGTGATCAGCTTGTGATGTTTATTTACAAACTAAATTGTATCATAAAATTATATTATAGTATAATTGTATTATATTACATTTAAATTGTATTATATATAAAATCTGTAAAGTGTATAAAGCTTTTATACAATCATTTATATCATTTTTATTTTTTTATAAATCTAATAAAAGGTCACAAGTCTAACGTTTAAAAGGAAAACATGTAAAAGTATGAGTCTTTTATCAGAAATTTGTCATTAAATATAAATAATACAAAATATGCAAACTGTACTAGACAAATGTACATTAAAATGAAAAATAAAAAGCTCAAAGCCAGTGCTTAATAATCATTGCAGAGTTTTGGACCAAACTGTATATATACACATTTCAGTGTTTAATCTAGATATTCAGAAGAAATTAATGAGCTATAATTTAGGGTTTGTTCCATACACATGGTCCAATTAATACACGCACACTGTTAGAAAGAAGAGGTCTTTAAAGGTTCTTTGTATAATTAAGAGCTTCCTAAAAGGGTTCTACCTGGAACTCTTCCTGATAGGGAAAAGGTTCTTTGAGAAAAGGTCCCAACACTTTCCTAACATGACAGGTTTTTTTTATGGGGAACCATTAAACATTTGGTAATGCTTAATGTTTTGTTTTTCATTTTAAAATGTATTCCGATATTTTATTTCATTCTAATTTCCCTGACATGGCAGGGGAAGCTTCTCTGTAAAAATTTTTTTTTAAGGATTCCCCCTTAAAAAAAAAAAAAAAAAAAAAAAGTACACATATGGCGCTTAAAGAGGTTTTGCAGGAAAGACAAAATGGCATTCTGGTGCGTTCTGTTTTGTGTGAGAATGTTTCCATTATGTGTCGTGATCAGCTATCATGGGCTAGATTCTGTATAATAAATTTGTACTTGTGTGTTTCATTTGATTGTTTATTGCGCAAATATATATTTGTTCCATTTACATTAGTGAAAAAATTAGCTTTAAATTGATATGATTATTATTGTTATTAAAGCGCACTGTGATCTGTTAACCATCAGTGTTATTGCCTGAATGTGTACCAGTAGTTTTGTTTAATATCATGGTATTGCATTCAAATTCACGTTTATAGGTAAAGGTTTTCATTTTACACACCACCATCACGTGATGTGAGACTGCATTCCGTTTGCTCCCAAAAATTCAGCTTTCTTAAAAACCTCCTTACAAAACAATATCAAGCATGTCACTAATGTTCCTGTGATTTACTGAGATACGGGTCAGAACATTTCAGGGATTAAGTTCAGTCACTGTAATAAACTTTACTGCCACCCAGTGGCTGTGTTACTCTGTGAGCAGGCGAGTTGGATCAGGGCAGGAATTAAACCCAGTTCCATGAGTTTAGAGTTACAGAGTGTAGAGTCCATCAGTGAGGTCAGGACCGACTTGTTCTATTCTCTTGCATCCACTCGCATAAACACACAGATCAGTTTTCATATGATCATAAAAATGTCCTGGATCCTGTACAGCAAGAGAAAGAGAGAAACCGAGAGAAACAGTGAAATACTGCGAGAGACGGAGAGAAACAGAGAGAAATGGAGAGAGATATAAACCCAGAGAAGCAATAGGAAACAATGAACGCAGAGAGAAACGGGAAGAAACAGAAAAATAGTGAAACATTGAGAAACAGAGAAAAAGATAGAGACATTTATGTAATGCATTTTTTAAAGTATTCATTTTAATAGAATTTAATTTCCATTCTTAATTTCCATTTATATATGTTTTTATATATATATTTTTTATTTGAATGTTCTACGTTTTATTCCTATTAAGCCGATATGAGGCATTTCATTCTGTTTATGAACACTACTTATGTTCCTGTATGTGGTGATATATTGTATATAAGAGATAAAATCCCAAAGTAGCCAAAAATAATTGAACAGATTCACATGTAAGGAAAAACAATCACAACAACTTCAATGATAATGCAAATGAATATCTAGGTATATGTGTTAGGTAAAGCCCCAAGATACTGAGAACATCGGCTGAAACAAAGGACAAATTAGAACTTGTTTAATATTATTAAGTACTTCATAAACTCTGTCTGCTGTTATAGGCTTGAACATTAAAAAAAAAAATTCACAGAGCAACACAGAGTAAAAAAATACCAAATTAATGGTTGCTTAATTGCCTTTGGTACCGTACTCTATTGTCCAATTAGAAATGTGTACTCATGTTAGCCACGCCCCATGTCGCCTGCAGGTGTGAGCTCATTGGCTGGTGGTGATGCATGGTGGTTTGAGAGGCGTGGCTCTGGATTCCATGCTGTGTTTGATGGCAGGTGCGAGCTCCTTCCTTCGATCCCACCACAGCTTAAAACAGTGGGCGTGTTCTTAAATGTGGGTGGGGCTTCCCTCACCTTCCACAACCCGTTAACAGAAGAACTTCTTGCTGCGATCCCGTCCATCTTCACTCCTCCTCTTTGCCCTGCATTTCAACTGGGCCAGGGAAGGCTAAAGCTCCGCCCAGGCCTGCCTCCACCCAAACATGTCTTTCTGAGCCGCAACTCATCCTATCGGGGATCTGAAGGGGCGGGGCGCGGGCGGTGGAGGCGGGACGTTGCGTTTGGGTCAGTGAGGGTCGTGATACAGAAGTTTGAAGAAATGTCAGCTTCGGATTCCGATTCAGGCCTGATGTCCAGCTGTAGCTCCAACTCCACCCTGGCCTCCATCCCTGACCCGAGTCTGGAAACTTCTGCATCTCGTCCAGCACAAGAACACTGGAGAACCTGAGAGTGTGTTCATGTTCTGTCAAAACACTTCTGCTTCACTGCGTTAATACAATGGTAATTAACACTAGCACCCTCATAGCCTAACCAGCTAGCTAATCAACAAATAAATAAATAAACATATATATAAATAACCAAACTACCCATGTTTATGTGTCCTTAAATTTGTGCTTAAAATCCTGGATGTTGACATCATTTGCATTTTCGGTTTGCAAATAATTTTAAAAAACAAACCATTTCTTAACAAACAGCTGTGTAATTTTTCACGCTCAGAAATCAAAACACGGTGAAATCCAATCCAGACATTGCAAAGTGTGCATCAAAATCCGGAGTCGTTATAGTCAGTCCCTTCAGGATCGCAGAAACGAACGCAAAATCAAGCAAACTTTGCAATATTCGGAGGAGCGTGCAATTTTTGAAAATTAACTCAGATTTACCGCAGATTCGGGCTGAGACATGATGTGTCACGTCATCACACCGCGCGCTCAGTCAAAGCCGTCTTCAATTCACGTGCGTCGAACATGAGTACAGCTAAAAGGTCTCATTTACCAACAAACATGATTGTGAAAGAGCATTCACAAATTATTTAGTGCGATTGCGATTTCACTAATACGAATCGTTTTCTGCAAAATCGCACAAAAGCCTCAGCAGATTGCATTACAAATTTTGAATAAAGCCACAGAAACATCACAAAAAAACTCCTGAAATCCAGAAATAATGTACACATTGTATAGTGTCCGTGAATGAAGATGTAATGATCACAGGTGAGCTCGGTGAACCGGAGGTGGGCTAATACTCTGGAGATGAGGACCTCTGGTGGTGTGGAGTTGCATTGTCAACTCAGCCTGTGACATCTATGATTTAATGAAATAAAAAAAGGAGAATGTCTTTATACGCTCTGCAGTGATTGCAATACCATCCTGTATGATTAATCTAGGCATTACAGGTGTTCCACATGCATGATTCTTCACAAACTTCCACACAGAATTAGCACAAACTCTGAAAACGATGCTAACACTGATTGTAAAGTGGAGTGTATTCCGCTGCATGTTTAAATTTTTCTAAATGTTTCAAAATGGGTTTTTCACAAAATTGATGAATCCTGCAGTTTATTCAAATGGACATGCAGAAATGATGTAACGATGTCACAGCTGTATGTGTGATGAGAAATTCTAGAAAATACGCGTGTTGCTGCAACTAATCCAGCAAGATTTTCACATGAATGCTCTGTGGCAGTTCGAACTTTCTCCCTGACTGAAATCGCACCCATGAGCTGTTCCAGATTGAGTCGTGGTCCGATGATGTAACTGAACGGCTCAAAATGTCCGACAGTCAAAATTGTCTCAGAGGAAGCGGAAAATTAGCTGCGTGTGAGCTGTGACTTGAGTAAACGACTGTTAGAGCGCTGTCATGACTTTATCATAAACAAATGTGGAAGTCATTTTCTGTGTAAACACAAACTTCAGGAACTGTGTGTGTGTCGGGGGTGGGGCCCCCACATGGACATGGGCATGTCCCCACAAGAACAGGAATATCTGACAGTTTTGACTTTGTGGGGACATTTGCAAATCTGTAAAAGTGTGTTTTAAAAACTGAAAGTTTCCTTTTGGTTACTGAGGTTAACAAACGTGTGTGTGTGTGTGTATGTGTGTGTGTGTGTGTGTGTGTGTGTGACTGTGTGTATGTATGTGTGTATGAGTGTGTGTGGTGCCAATTAATTATTTAGGTGATAGATGGACGTATGGCATGCTCATTCAGCTTATTGTTTTTATTTGGTTCCAGAGAAACAGGATGCAGTCAGTTCAAAAAGCGAGAAACTCCTGAGAATGTGTTTTAAGTTTCGGCGGTCGCATGTGGAAATGATTTACGATGATCTGACGACAGCGATGTTACACACATTCATTCATTTTATTTCCTTAATCTGTTCCAAGACAACTTATCATAACCTATTACTGAGCTGCATACACACTTAGTCACCCTCTGTGTGTGTGTGTATGTGTGTGTGTATGTGTGTTGTGTGTGTGTGTGTGTGTGTGTGTGTGTGTGTGTGTGTGTGTGTGTGTGTGTGTGTGACTTGATGTCTGGACTTGATAAACACCTCATGGCGTCAGTTGTGGTGTGTTTTTGAGAGAGCGGATATGTGTGTGTTTGTCATACCCTAACCATTTCCAAACACTCAGTCTCGTTTATCTTTATCTTTCAATAAAGTTGTGTATAAATGTTTTTGTGGCCAAACTGAACTTACAATTCCCAGCAGATTTATGTCTAACTTTTCTTCATGCTCACGTAAATGCCAATCAACTGTAAATTATGATGCGCGTACACGTTGCAGCTGATTTACATATAGCCATGCCCACAAATCTCCCTAAAAGGAAAGGCTCACAGAAAGTTTAAAACGGCCTACCTCCTTTTATAGGGCGCCATTTCCTTTTGTTTTTTTTTTGTGTGTGTGTTTATCCATGGAATTGTTTGGAATCAAATTCGTTCACATCCAGCGTGATAAATCAGCAGAGACGTGTTCAGTGTGTAGTTTCCTTCTTTAGATTTGCGCTCGAGACAAGGCTAATGTTGCTAACAAGTTATGGAAACTTGTGGCCTCCAGTTTAGCATTGTGAAAGCTGATATTGTGTGTCTCTGTAAAACCATTAGCACATAAATAGTTTGATCAAATAACAGAATAAATCTGCGCCTTACTTCAGAGCACTGAAGTACCTTTAAATCTTTACTTTAACAGGCTAGTAAATTAAGGCTAAACCACATACATGTTCACAGGTAAAACATACAGACTACAGGTAATAAAGGTTTACATTTAATGGTACCACACCAACAATAAGTGAAAAGTACTATTTATTACCTTTATTTAATAATAAAGTGTAGACAGTGACTGACCTGGAAAACAAAAAAGACCAAAAGAAAGAAGTGAAAATTTGACCCTGAGTTTTCTTTAGTGTCCAGACTTCCGCTCTGAAATAAAGATACCAAACTGTACTTTTCCTAGTTGCTGTGGTGTGGTACCATCAAGAGTTCACCTTTATATATTTAAGATTGGACATTTTGCAGAACCTTTACGAAGGTACCTTTAAAGCTTTACTCATTAAAATTGCACTATATTGGCGTAAACATACAGAAAATGTACGCTCGATGATATCACACCAGCAACGACGAGTGAAAAGTACCGTTAGTGTGAGCTGAATTTGGATCCTCTGAGTTCCTAATGCCATTGTTTAAATCCAGTGTGCACCTGAAAAGAAGCTCAGGATATTTTTTTCATATTTATTTCATCTGGTTGTTTTAGTTTTGTACGTCTGTCACCATCTTCATTCTAAACGTACCAAAGTGTACTTTTCCTTGGTGCTGGAGTGTAGTGGTACCATCGAGTGTACACCTTTTGTGCTGAAACACATTTAAAGCTTTACCTTAAAACCAATTTAAGATGCGACACACACTTTAACAGATAAAAAAAATACACCCTTACAAATAAAGGTTCTTCAATTGTTCTTTATAATACCATAGATTCTTCAAAGGACTTCCATTTTTCACTGTATAGAATTCTTGAGTTGCGCTTTATGGTTCTTTGAAGATTTAAGAAGTCCTTTATGGTTCATTATAGGTACTTCAGAGCAGTATATTGGTTCTTCAAGGTGTCGTCCCTTAACAGGAAAAATGAACTCTAAATAATGTTTTTGTGGGATTGGAAAAGGTTCTTCTGGCATTACTTTGGTTCTTTAAAGCACTTAGAGGATGTATGATTGATAAAATGGTTTCTTGTGGAATTATGAAGAACCATTCTTTAAAGATGGTTCTCTGAAGAACCTGAGAGTAAAAGCTTATTTGTGCCACTTAAAAGGGTTCTCCTATGGCATCAGGCTGAAAACCCCTTTTCGGTTCTGTGTGGTTTTCACTGTTCACAAGAAGTTTGGCCTGTTGAATGAAAAAGTTTAAGGATGAAAGAAACTTTGATCGAAACATTCTACATGATGCAAAAATGTTTGCATGGTTCTGGAGATGGTTCTAGATTACTAGTAAATTATTGAAATATGATGTTTGTGTTAAAAAAAATACAGAAATCAGCACACTGAGAAGCTCAGGGTAAAGCTTATTGGTTCCCTTTGTTTTGAGGTTTGTCTTCTTGCAGGATGTACACACACACTACTCATTACTTTAACTGTTTTTGCATATCAATTATAAAGTAGAAGCACTTTTTTACAACCCAGAATCCATGGGGAGTGTGGAGGGGGGGGGGTAAACTTTTGCCCTGTGTCGCCTAATAGTGCAGGTGATATGATTTCGGTAGCTCCACTTGCGGTAATGGTGGGGAAGTGACTGTTACGTGAATACACAAAGGCTGGGCCTCATTATTGATAAAGGGCATAATTGCTCCCCATTCTGTTCCAGTTTGCTTCTCCAGCTTCCTTAATCAATCACCGTCCGGCGCGCGCGCGATGAGCTAATAACTAACTCCGGTTAGCACCTCGTGATTAAATGCAAACAGGCCATCATCGATGCCATTCTCACGCGCTCTGAACGGAGCGGATAGGGGCGCGAGAGGGTGTGAAAACGCCTTCACACACACACACACACATATACACACACACACACACACACACACACACACACACACTTTCTGCCCTCCGCCCTCGCGCTCATGATGGGGAAATGTCCGTGAAAAGCGACACCTTGCAGCAGCATGCACCTTATCGGTAAACTGTCAACTCATTTTGGAAACGCTAACACACACACACACACACACACACACCTCCCAGTGCCATTTGCGTGTGTATATTGTGATGGAGAGCTGAATGGATATTTAACAGCTCCGTTTCGGTCTGTCTCACATGTCTGTTTAGACTCATGCTGGTAAAGCATTTGGTGTTAATGCAACGAGATCGTGAGAAAAAACTCACTCACACACACCACACACACACACACACACACACACACACACACACACATCAGGAAAATGATAGAGGATGAAATAAAATAGAATTTCGTATTCACTCTTAACAAGAAATAATCCAATTAGAAGCTTTTTTAAAAACAGGAGTTCAGCCTGATGCCATGAGAACTCTTTTAAGTTGCACTACGAACCTTTTACTCTCAAGTTCATCAGGGAACCCTTTATTTTCACAACAGTGCCACAAGGAACCATGTTATCGTAAGTTCTCACCAAAAAAACAAAAACAAAAACAACCCTTAGTTATTGCTTTAACGAACCAAAGTAAGGTTCTTAAGAGCGATGCCAGGATAACCTTTTCCAGTCCTACAAATAACCTTATAGTGTTCATTTTAACTTGTTAATGGATGATACCTTGAAGAACCAAAACACTGCTCTGAAGAACCTATAATAAACGATAGAACTACTTTAATCTCCAGAGAACCATACAGCTCAACTCAAGAACCCTATGAGCAACGGGTCTTGACAATAAAGTTCTTTGCAGAAAATATGGTGCTGTAAAGAACCATTCAAAACCTATTTTTAAGAGTGTATGGGGTTCGTGTTGGAGCAGGGACGTGTAAATAAATGAAGGTTCCTCTAACCTTTTACTGAAATTAGGGTTCCAGTGATTTAGTGGTTGAGTGATCTTTGCAACAAGCTTCCTGATGAACAGAGACACTTCTAAGGGTTCTCAGACTTTCGTCAATAAGAGAATTAAACAATCTCAATGACTCTGAAAGCCAGAATAATGAGATCTTAATGATTCTCCTGTAATGATGGTCCTCTAATGTTCGTAATGATGCATTACGCTTTTATTTGCATAAAAAATGTGACCTATAAAAGCAGCACACTTCAAATACTCCAAATATGAAACCCCACCATAACCTCACCCAGTGGTTCGGAGATGGTTTATTATTCATGACCTTACAGCTTCTGGTGTCTCAGGACTTCTGTGAGCAGTTCCTAATAGAGGGACATGCAGAGCACAAAGGTATAAATAAAAATGTATTTAAATAATAATAATAATAATAATAATAATAATAATAATAATAATAATAATAATAATAATAATAATAAAGATCTAGTCTCTTATTTTGCCATTACTAAAGGGGTATCCAGATTTATGCAATGATAAATAAAAAGTTAGACTACATAAAATATCTGAAATCTGTTGTACAATAGTTTCTTTAAGAAATCCACTAATGGAAATAATACAGAACATTTACTTAAAGAAAATAGTTCATATTTAAAAGTTCCGTAAACATTCAAGATGAATAAATAAATAGAAAACAAACAAACAAATAAACAAATATTTTTTGTTGGGGGGGGGGGGGCAATACTAAAATTTTTAGTAAATGCAAGTCGTTGTTCAGTGCAGGGGTTAGATTATTAGATTACGGGTTACACTTTATTTATTTACTTATTTACTTTTATATAAAAAGCCGTTCCCAGCGGATGCCAATGACGTCATGTGATCGAAAAAGACTTTTTAAAAGGGAAAGTGCACAGATCCCCCCTTCTCCCGCTGGTCCGCTGGTGTCTGTTTGTGTTGTTGGTGTGGTTGTTAACCCCCTGGCGGAGTTTATTGCCCGGTCCTTTATCATTTAGCGCGTTATTCTCTGCTCCGTGTTTAGCATGTGCATGGATGGACGGTTCCGGAACGGAGCGCGAGACACAGGCTCCCCCGATCCACAACAAATAATAAAAAAAAAAAACCTGCCCCTCAACCCGTTCCCCCCTCCCCCCTATGCTTCCAGTGCGCGTGCTCGTCCCCCCAGGGCGTTTACAGCTCCATTATTTCATTTTATGATTTTACTATTCCATTATTCCGTTAAGAAAAGGGAGAGGATGAAGGGATGAAGGGATGAAGGCAGAGTGGGGGAAATGACTGCCTGACCTCCAACAGAGAACCAAGTCACAGCCAAAGAGAACTTCTAATCACCCAAAACACCTTCATTAGCAACCATTATCCATCCCTGTATTTTCTGTACCTTCTCCTTACTGGGTCGCGGGGAACCTCTCCCCGGGTCATGGGGCAGGAGGCGGGGGACACCCTGGACTGGTGCAGCCATTATTATTATTATTATTATTATTATTATTAGTAGTAGTAGTAGTAGTAGTAGTAGTAGTAGTAGTAGTAGTAGTAGTAGCAGTAGTGAAACAGACAGGTTATAGACAACAAAAGGGTGAATAACACAAAAAACACTGAAACACCACAGTGAAATAAACGATAGAAAAAAGATAAACAACCTGAAATTCACCTGAAAGACTGAGACAAGTGCGTAGTGTCTTACTTCCTGGGAAAAAAGGTGAACAAAACAAAAACAAACGAACAAGAAAAGTGCACTGAATTTTCCTAGAGATTATCGTTACATAATAGAGTGAGCTTCTGATATTTCTGTTGTGTTTGTATAATTATTAATAATAAATATAATTATTAATAAATAAAACTACAGAAATAAAGAAAATGTTCTCTAGAGCCATGCACTTGGATGAAAGTTTCTTTAATTCCTTAACATGCTTTTTTTATTGATAGAGAGAGAGAGAGAGAGAGAGAGAGAGAGTGTGTGGTGTGTGTGTGTGTGTGTGTGTGTTTGTGTGATAGAGAGAGACAGAGTGATAGAGAGAGAGTGATAGAGAGAAAGAGTGATAGAGAGAGAGTGATAGAGAGAGAGAAAGTGATAGAGAGAGAGTGATAGAGATAGAGAGAGAGTGATAGAGAGAGGGAGTGATAGAGAGAGAGTGATAGAGAGAGAGAGAGAGTGATAGAGAGAGAGTGATAGAGAGAGAGAGAGTATTAGAGAGAGATAGAGAGAGAGAGTAGATAGAGAGAGATAGAGAGATAGAAGAGAGAGAGAGAGAGAGAGAGAGAGAGAGAGAGAGAGAGAGAGAGAATGTTTTTTTTCAGAGCGGCTCTCATGAATATTAATAGCGTTGTTTTGAATAGAGGAAACGAACAGGAACACACACATTGACAGAAACATAATGTGTGTAAATGATGTCCTTTCAGATTCCAGTGTTGATGTGAAGCGCTGACATTAGGGTGTGTTTGAAGTGATGAACTGATGATGCGCTATAGGTCATGTGGGACTTTTCAAAAGGATCTCCTTTTTTTTTTTTTATCTAAAAAAGGGTTGATCAGTTCTCAACAAGACGAAAAGAGAACATAATAAAAAGCTCTCTGAAGTATTTGTTCCCTGCACAAGCTGCTGCTGGAAAGCATTTATCACCACCGACAGAGAGGAGCTTATTATTATTATTTATTATATTATTAGTATTATTAGTAGTAGTAGTAGTAGTAGTAGTAGTAGTAGTTGTATGTTGATTATTATTATTATTATTATTATTATTATTATTTGTTTGTTTGTTTGTTTATGTTATTTCAATTTTTGTGTGAGGGCGAGTGATGAAGCAAAACACAACTTCAGAAATCTTCAGAGGGAAAAAACAACAACCACGAGCTTAAACACAAAACGGGAGGGGGGGGGGGGGCAGATATGTGTGAAAATAACTAGAATAATTCTGATGTGTTTTTATTATTTGTTAGTGTTAAAGGTGCACACACACACACACACACACACACACACACACAAACACTCGCACGCACTAGCCAGGTAAAGAGTTCACGAGCTCGGTCCTGCCCCCTGCCCCCTGCCCCCTCCTCCTCCTGCTCCTCTCCTCGCGCGCGCCCCCTCCCGCTCCACTTATAAAACCGTGAGCGCTCGCGCAGGACGGTGACGCACGCAGCAGCTCGAGCTCTTAAACGCTTTGACCTCGCTCTACGCTTAACCCTGTTATTGTTCAGAGCTCTTACATCCCAACTAAAAGAGCTCGATTCGATTTTCATATATATATAGTGCAGGTTCGGGTTTCCTGGAGTGTTTGAGCATCGAGACGAAGAAGAAAAGAAGAGAGAGAACAGAGGAAAAGTTCTCTCTCTCTCTCTCTCTCTCTCTCTCTCTCTCGCTCTCTCTCTCTTTGCTATAGCCGGCTAACGGAGGAGGAAGGATGGAGAGTGTGCAGAGTGTGCGCGTGCTTCTGGGCGCCGTGCTGTGCGTGCTGCTGAGCTGCTCGCGCCAACAGTCGGCGGAGGCCTCGCGCATGAAGTCCGGGACCGCTCTGCCCATCCAGCCCGAGAGAGAACCGGTTCCGTCCAAAGGAGTGTCCGGTAAGTGCTGCTGAATTCACACACAGGCTGCGCGGTGCATCGGTGCGCCAGTACCGCGATCCAAGACCATTAATCATTAATCATCAACACGAATGTATTCTGGGAAAACGTGAGTGTGGTTTAATATTCCCAGCGCGACACTGCGGCTCAGACTGAACTGTCCTCAATCACTAGGTTGGGAAAAGGGTTTGGAGTTCAGATACGCAGGAATGTTTTGGGATTGAAATTCCAATCTGATAATACAGCAGGTCCAAGATGGAGTCAGACTCGAACCCACATCCTTCGTTCATGTCCCCAAATAATCCTAACTACAAAGTGTACTGTAAGACATTTCTGTTCCAGCAGAAGATTTCCAGGAGCCTGCATGGTCCCAAAATAACGCCGGTTTAAATACGAAAACTTGCTGCAAATTCTTCTTCTTCTCCTTCTTCCTCCTCTTCTTCTTCTTCTTCTTCTTCTTCTTCTTCTTCTTATTGGACCAAACCAAACCATCAGTTTCCTGGAAGTTCTTTGAGAGGTACCATAGTCTCACAGAAGCCCTGAGAAGCGCCTCCAGGAACGCGGTTCCCAAAAGACCGCACATTTCACCACGGGCCGAAGCGAACGTTACATTTTATTAGCGCTATAAAACCACACCAGCTCGCGCTCATCTGCGCCTCAGTTTTCTTTATTTATTTTTGGGCAAAAACAAGAGCAGAGGTTTCCTGGAACATTTTTTAAGAGGTCATCCAAACTGTTCCACCAACAGAAGCTCGTCCGGCACGGACTTAGTATGTTTCCACTAGCAGAAGCTCTTAACGGCACCTCCAGGAACCTGCACAGTTTCCTAAAGAACCCTAAAGTGGAATCCAGAACCTCATTTCTGGTTCTCTAGTGCACTCGTTAGGGTCCACTGTGCTCACTGTGGGTAAGTGGGTGTGTGGGTGTAAATTCTACATGCAATGCTGGAAAAGTGTAATCGGCGCGACGCGGTTGTGAGCGTGACGCGTTTGTGTTTTCGCGCGCGCGTGCGTGCGGCACCGAGTTCACGCGAGTTCACTCCGGTCCCACGAGACTCTCCGCCAAACATTTTCTTCATTTGTACCAAAAAAGCCACCAGGAAAACAAACATCTGAGTCACACAGCTCTCAGGCGCCGACCTTCATTTTCATTTCTTTCCCCCGGTTTTTTTTTTGTTTTGTTTTGTTTTGTTTTGTTTTGGGGGTTTTTTGCGCGCGCGTTTAAAAGGCCGCACGCGCGTCTCGTTAATTTTTACATAGACATATTTTCCTGTTTTCTCTTTTTTTCTATTTCTATTTTTTTAATAACCACAACGTCATTGCATGCTTGCCAGCTTTGTTTTGAGTTAGACTAACATGTTTAACAAAACAATAATAATAATAATAATAATAATAATAATAATAATAATAATGTTGGTTGTAGGATGCTCATTCGGAGGGAGGTTTTATTCTCTGGAGGACACGTGGCATCCAGACCTCGGGGATCCTTTTGGAGTTATGCACTGTGTCATGTGTCACTGTGAACCTGTGAGTACACACCACACACACACCACTTCACTTCACATATTCCACTGATTCATTTTTGAAGCATGTACAAAATAATCCAGTTTGAAAGGTGGTATAATGTAGTGTGTGTGTGTGTGTAGCAGAGGAGTCGACGCGGGAAAGTGTTCGGAAAGGTGAGCTGTAAGAACATAAAGCAGGACTGTCCCGAACCCAGCTGTGATGAACCGGTACTACTGCCAGGACACTGCTGTAAAACATGCCCTAAAGGTAAAACACACGTACACACACCTGACAAAGTGTATGCTTTTGTATGAACAGTGAATGAATGGAAAGTGTTTGGTAGGCCCTGTCACAGACAGAGTTTGTGTTTCTGTGGAAAAAGTGTGTGTGTGTGTGTGTGTGTGTGTGTTGGGAAAATTCCTGGCCGTGATGGATAGATGGATGAAGTGAAAGAGAAGCCAGGTTCTCGTGTTGTAAATGCAGTTAATTAGCATGCTTACATGCTTAATGTTAAATCAGTTACTTCCAATTATTATTTGCTGACACTGACATTGTGTGTGTGTGTGTGTGTGTGTGTGAAAATTGCAGGTGAATCAGACAGGAAGTCCACAGAGATACTTTTCGATGGTTTTGAGTTTTTGCAGGACAAAGACGACGACCTTCACAAGTCCTACAACGACAGATCATATCTCAGCTCAGAGCACATGAACGGAGACAGCAAGACAGGTAACACACACACACACACACACACACACACACCTGAATGTTTTCACGTGAAGTAGTTAATGTGATGCTGTGTGTAGATTTCGTGGCATTGTTGACCGGCGTGACGGATTCGTGGATGCCGAGTTCCAGTGGAGTCGCGCGAGCTCGCTTCACATTGACCAAGACCACCCTCGCTTTCTCCATCACATACCAGAGGTAACACACACACACACACACACACACACACATACACACACACACTGTTAACAACAATACTTCCAAAGCAAAAACATGAATAACTTATATAGTAACTAAAATATTCATAATTTCTAATTTGTTTATAAATGTATTTATTCGGTATGAATTTATATGAATATGCATTACTTATTTTATATTATACTCAAACGCACATAATTTGGCATTTAATTCATTACTTAATGCACTGTAAGTATTTAATAATTGGTGTGTGTGTATATATAACATTAATACAGTGGATGTAATCATACAATTATAATGATATAAAAATATGCTTAATGAATAAGTGGAATAAAATGTCCTTATAAACAACATATTTCACCAATCTAGTAAATGGATGGTTATATATTGTATTAGATATATTCTAAAATATTTATTCTATCTAATGAATAACATACTAATTAAAGAAATCATTTGTATAAATATACAAGTCATAAAATGTTTCTATTAATAAATATCCGGTCTGTGTTTCAGGATCAACCGACCGAGTGTTATCATGTTTCTCGACTCGGAGGGAAACACAGCGTTCCAGTTCACAGTTCCACGAGGCGACTCAGACATGGTGAGTGTGTGTGAGGGTGTGTGATGCCAAAGTAAACCTTCTCCTACTGTAACTCCTATATTATCCAAATAATGCCAGGTCTGCTTAGACGTGTGTGTGCGTGTGTGCGAGCGTGCGGGCGTGCGTGTGTGCGTGTGGAAAGAGAACCCGCTGCTTATGTAATGTCACTGCTAATTCTAATGCTGTGTTAACTAAATATTTGTTTTAAGGTTGCTATTCAGACACTTCACCACTTACTTCAACACACACACACACACACACACACACACACACACACACACACACACACAGATGTCTGAGTTTCATAAGAGGAAAGAGGAAAGCCATAAAAAGCTGTTTAACATTTAGGGGTTTTTGTTTTGTGGGAACTTTTTTGTTGACTGCTAACTGGGAAAACTTTTCTGTGTGTGTGTGTGTGTGTGTGTGTGTAGATCTGTGGCATCTGGAGGAGCCTACCAAGATCTCACATGCGTCAGCTTCAGGACGAGCAGCTTCGTGTGTCCATGATGGTGACGGACGGCAGGCGAGAGGAGATTCAGGGCAGAATCATCAAACACAGAGCCCTGTTCGCAGGTCAGTGCTCATTTGCATAAATGTGAATATTCATGAGTCAGTACTGTTATGCTGTCACACACAGAGCGAACTTTAGCAGTGTGGGATGTGTCTTGGAATTCTGATATTAAAATATAAAAATATGCATAATTTTTGTGCTTCTCAGAGACGTTCAGTGCCATACTGACATCGGAGGAGGAGAATTCTGAGATGGGAGGAATCGCTATGGTGACGCTGAGCGACACTGAGAACAACCTGCACTTCGTCCTGCTCATGAGGGGCATCGTCCAGGCTCCGGAGAGTGGTGAGAACACGTACACACAGACACACGCACACACACACTGTATTTCGTATACAGTTTTTTTTCTGTGCTCAATTTATTTCAGCAAAAAATGTGACATTTCTATCTTCATTAGCATCGCCGCTCGTGCCCATCCGAGTCAGACTACAGTATCGACAGCACACGCTGCGGGAGATCCACGCTAACGTTACTGCTCACGTGAGTGCACACACACGCACACATATATGTATATACATATATGATATAATATATAATTTCTAATATGTTTATACGAGATTTCTTAATTATATTATATTTAATATATATCTATATGAATGATTGTTATATACAGTTATTTTAATATTTATAAAATAAATTTATAACAAGAACACACACACTTCTTTCTTTCTCTTAGCTTTTCTTCACCTTTAAGCAATTTCAGACATTCTATTGGACCTCAGAGACGTGTGTGTATATGTTCTGGTGTGTGTGTGTGTGTTTCAGGATGCTGACTTTGCCGAGGTTCTGTCAGACCTGAACAGTCGCGAGCTCTTCTGGCTCTCACGTGGGCAGCTGCAGATTGTCGTGGAAACGCTAGGCCGCAACCCCAGGCACATCTCAGGCTACATCACCGGCAAGAGATCATGTGACAGTAAGTGTCAATCAAATGGATTTGACCGATCAAGGAACGCCAATACATTTTCACAACTATAAAGGCTTCTTGCTGCCTCATTAGCTAATAAAATCATGACTAATTCAGTAGCTAGCTTATAATTAACTAGCTAATTGGCTACCGTACCAGTTAAGTAGAACTGAGCAATTTTGTTCCGGATGCTTTAGTTACTAGCCAGTCACTAGTTTATCACTATTCTAGCTAGCTAAATGCTCGCTAGCTATTCAGCTAGTCAGCCAATAATACAAGATTTATTACTGTACAAAAAAAATATCACCATATTCCTCTAGTAAGACTTGGCAGAATCTCTGTGCGGAGATTGTCCTCTGTCCCACAATTACTGAATATTAATTGTACTGTTTTCGAGTGGAGTATGTTTAGGCCAAAGGGTTAAAGGTCAAAAATTCAGACTGTCATAAATTGCTGTTGGCTCACACTGCTTAACACGGCTGACTCGAAGTGCTGCGAAGAAAGTGGTTTTACATATGTGTACACACACACACACACACACACACACACACACACACACACACACACAGAGGCTGCTTCTGCCAAGGTCGCAGTCTCAAGTGTTCCAAGGCTGTGATTAACAACCTGACGTTATGACTGGAGAATTCAAACAAACCCGCTGTCTCTCCCTCTCTCTCTCTCTCTCTCTCTCTCTCTCTCTCTCTCTCTCTCTTCTCTCTCGCTCTCCTTCCATTCGTCTCTTCTGTCTCCATTTACCCACCATTTCTCCTGCGTGTCCCTCGCTCTTTCCCATAATTCTCTGGGGTTTACATCATCCTGACTGGCTGGATGAGTTAATCGGGGTTTGATTGCTTTTCCTTGGCCGAGGATTTGAGACACACACACACATACACACACACACACACAAACACACAAAGAAACTTTTTAAAGAAACTTTTATAAGCACCCTAACATCTTACCAACATTCTCTCTCTCTCTCTCTCTTTGTTTCTTTCAGCACTACAGAGTGTGATGTCCAGCGGCGACGCTTTGACCCCTGGTAAAACGGGCGGAGTCGGGTCAGCCATCTTTAATCTCCATGACAATGGCACCCTTGAGTACCAGGTCTGAGCTTCTCTCATTTATAGCATGCATGGACGGACTTCTTTCTTTGCTTATGTTGCTTCATTAGAAATAAATGAATATTACAGTATTGCCGGTTAATACACAAGAACCACTGTAGTTAATTATTCATCTTTGGAACCCCACTCAAGGTCCAGGTGGAGGGTGTGTCCAGCACGGTGGTAGGTGTGACCATCGAGATGAAGCCACGGCGACGGAGCAAGCGCAGTGTGCTATACGACGTGACGGGCGAGTTTGTGGTGAGCAGGAGCGGCGGGCGGGCTGTCGGCTCATACGGACGCATGGAGGCGCGGCACATTCACATGCTGCTGCAGAACGAGCTGTTTATCAACATCGGCACGACGGAGAACCCCGAGGGGGAACTGCGGGGACAGATCCGCACGCTGCTGTACAATGGCCTGGAGTCCCACCGACATGGTCAGAGAGACAGACAGGACTACTGCAATTTACATCAAGTGCCCTTTGTAATTAAGTTGATTCTGACACAGGAAATGTTTGTGTGTGTGTGTGTGTGTGTGTGTGTGTAGAGCTGCCATTCCCTCTGGCCGGTCAGTTCGTGTCTCCGCCCGTGAGGACAGGAGCAGCTGGGCATGCGTGGGTGACGGTGGACAAGCACTGCCACTTGCACTATGAGATCGTAGTGAACGGGTTGGGGAAAGGAGACGAGGCCACGGTGAACGCTCACCTGCACGGCCTGGCTGAGATCGGAGAGATGGACGAGTCAGCTCACACTGGTCCCAAACGTCTACTCACCGGCTTCTACGGAGAACAGGTCAGGATAGGACAGGACCCGATTTGGGGAAAAAAACTAAAATGCTACATGATAAAATTTCTAAATGTGCTTTTTATTTCTTACTTTCATCCCATCCTTTATCCCTTTACACTTTCCACCTTTCTTTCTCTCTGATGTTTCTTTTATGTTTTATATTCTTTCCTTCCTTCCCATTATCACAGTCAAGCACCACATTAACATTAGAAGTATTTCACATTTGAGCATTGTGGTGTACGTTCACATCAATATAATCATCACAGCTCATTATTACACAGTGTCATTAACTCTACTCTCTCTCTCTCTCTCTCTCTCCCTCTCTATCTGTCTCTCTCTCTCTTTCTTGCACTCTCTGTCTGTCTCTCTCTCTCTCTCTCTCTTTTTCTTGTGCTCTATCTATCTATCTATCTATCTATCTATCTATCTATCTATCTATCTATCTATCTATCTATCTATCTATCTATCTATCTATCTATCTATCTATCTATCTATCTACTCTCTATCTCTCTCTCTCTCTCTCTCTCTCTCTCTCTCTCTCTCATTCTTGCACTCTCTCTTCAGGCTCAGGGGGTTTTGAAGGATCTGAGCATTGAGTTGTTGCAGCATTTGGACAAAGGCACAGCATTCATCCAAGTCAGCACCAAGATGAATCCTCAAGGAGAGATACGGGGGCGGGTGAGTGTGCACATAAAAACACACACATACACACACACATACACATACCCACACACACACACATACACACACACACACACACACACACACACATACACACACAAACAGTGAAACCGAATCTGATTTGTTTATCCCTCTCGTTCCCGCAGATCCATGTCTCGAACAGCTGTGAGCCTGGCTCCCGGGCCGAGGCCGTGGTCGACGAGGCCGAGTTTGACGACGTGGTGTTTGTCCGTGATCCCGAAGCCTTCAAGAAAGATCCGCTGGCTTGTTTCTTCGAAGGCGAACGTCATGCTCACGGCTCACGCTGGACGCCGCACTACAACTCCTGCTTCACCTGCACGTGCCAGAAAAAGACGGTTATCTGTGACCCGGTCATGTGTCCTGCACTGACATGTCCTCACACCTACCAGCCTGAGGACAAGTGCTGCCCCGAGTGCGACGGTAAACATGCTTACAGAAATGTTTGAAAAAAGATCTCAAATGTTTAACGTCCTGAAGCCGAACTTTGAATGTGTGCGTACGCCAACCGAATGTTAGCACTCGGAATTCATTAAAAAAAAACAAGGATAGGTTTGGTGTGTGTTCGCATATGGTATAGAATATATTCTGCCTTTTTTTGACAACAGAAGGTTTTCTTTTCAGAAGTACTTTAGGAATGTAAAGAACCTTTTATGAAGCTAAGGTTTTATGAACCCTTTGTGACAGCTTTGACAGATAATTCCTGATTTCACTGCAGTTTATTTGTACACTTTTGATTAGGGATGTTGTAAAGCATTTTAAAACACGTGTAACATTTTTTCTTTCTTCTCAGAGAGGAAAGTGCTGAGGGAGCTCACATCTGCAGAGAAAGTTGAGGAGCATCCAGAAGGTGAGCTCATAAAATACAGAGATTAAAATCAATGAAATGAAAACAAATAGTTACCATCTAAAATGTATCCAAAGAGATTTTTTAATTATAAATATAATTAAACGTCTTAATCCATTATTTTCCCTGAGAGTAATAGCTCTGGAATAATAGACTGTTTTTGCAGAGCAAAAAAAAAAACGGTTACGGCTAACGTCTGGTTTTGGTTATATCCAGGGTGTTATTTTGAAGGCGATCAGAAGATGCACGCACCTGGAACTGTGTGGCACCCGTTCGTGCCGCCTTTCGGCTACATCAAGTGCGCTGTGTGCACCTGCAAGGTGAGATTATATCCTAAACCTAGCATAAAATTGTTTGGATACACCGGTTACTGTAAAGCACTGACCTGTCAGTGGCTCCTTTTGTTTTTTTAGTTTCGAGTCAAATGTTTGAAAATAAGCCTCGGTTCATTCTAACCTTCACCTACACTCTAGGGCTCGACAGGAGAAGTGCACTGCGAGAAAGTCACCTGTCCGCCGCTCACCTGCAGCCGACCAATCAGACGCAACCCCTCGGACTGCTGTAAGGAGTGCCCGGCTGAGGACACACCCCTCCTGGAGGAAGGTGAGATGATGCAGGGGGACGGGCCACGACACTGCAAGTTCGGCAAAAACTACTATCAGAACAGCGAGAACTGGCATCCTCGTGTGCCGTTGGTTGGGGAGATGAAGTGCATCACATGCTGGTGTGACGTAAGTAACCGAAGTACTTTCGCCAATCCGAGAGCTCGATCGGGTCAGTATTGCGGAGATCCTGCTTCCATTTAGTGGATAAAACAAACCTTTATTTCAACTAGCTACTCGCAGACATTTCTATATGATCCATAGGCTAAACAACAACGAAAAGCAGCATGTTTATTTCCATTAAACTAACACATTAGACTAACACATTAGAGCTATTTTCATACTTTCAGAAACTTTGATAAAACAACGTTTCTTCTGCGAGACTTTGCGAATACTGCAATGCGCTGCAGTAAAATGTTCATTGGAAAAGAAAGAAATATATTCGAGAGGAGTTTTAGCTGGCTCATTTCCAAATAAAGTTTTGCTTTCGCAACGGATCGGCTGTAAATTGGCTACATCCATTCAGACGTTTCTCGAATCATGTAAATGATGTAAGAGACCAAGTTATTTATAGTTAATGTATAGTCACTTAGAGAAAGAACTGTAAAGGGCTTTTTTTGTGTATATGTTAGACAAATAAAATCCCTAATTATTTAGAATGTTGTAGCCTGGAAATAATCGTACATTAATCTTGTTTGGAATGATCATTTTAACATATAATAGTGATTATAGCTAACAGACTTTTACATGGCAATAAAACATTTTGAGGATTTATTTTCTTTATAGGATTTGTTTATGTTTATTTTATTTGAAATCTGGATCCAAATCTGGGACTTATTTTGCTGTGAAAAAGATGTTTAGTGTTTGCTTTTCTAACGTGGTATTTTTCCCCCTTTCCTTCTCTCTGCATTTAGCACGGCATCACAAAGTGTCAGAGGAAACAGTGTCCACTACTGAGCTGCAGCAATATTACACGAAGAGAGGGCAAATGCTGCCCTGAGTGTGCAGGTAACCCACACACACACACACACACACACACACACGAATGATTTTGTGCTTGAAAACTTGACAATCGCCAAGTTCTCATCTGTTATTCTTGTTATTTTCTTACAGATGATTTCACCAAAGAAGAAGAAATGATGAAGATGGAAGAGAAAAAGAAGAGCTGGAGGCACTGATCTGCGTGTCCGGTCCCATTTATTTTTCGTCCTCAGCCCCGTCTATAAATCCTCCTGTCCGTCAGTCTGTCTCTCTGTCCATCCCTCTCTCGAGTGGGCCGCTGGCGAACTGTTCGAGAAGTGACAGAAACACGAGCGGAGAAAGAGAGAAAGGGAAAACATGCAAATAAACAAGCAATCGAGGCAGAAGAAGAGCCTCTGAGGGAAAAATGTTGAAGGAGAAGGAACAAAAGGAACGAAGGGAAAAGGACCGGGCTGCTCTGCTGGATAAAATTCCTTCATGACTGACTTTTTAAAAATTTAATGCTTTTTTTTTTTTTGCTTTACTTTTGGAATTTTTCTTTTTGGACTTGGAGCACACTTCAAACAGAGACACACATGCTATACATTTTCTTGACGATGGGTGGTATTGTGTGTGTGTGTGTGTGCGCGCGCATGAGAGAGAGAGAGAGAGCGCGCGCGCGAGAGAGCGAGCACTTGTGTGTTAAATTGGCGAGGTGCAGACAGCCATAAACTCATTGGGTGGCAATGAGTGAATGTAAAACACACACATGTGCCCACACACACACACACACACACAAACATTCCAATATGCTTCTACAAATTCAACATCATGTTGTGTTTCTACCGTGTTCAACATCTTTATACTATCTGAATATGCAAATTTCATCTCAGCTGTCTCATATTATTCTATTACAAAGTGCCTGATTGGAGATTTTGCTCCTGGAGTGGAAAGGATTGACTAATTGAAGGGCTGAGCTCCGAGTTTGTTCTTATTGGCTTCGCCCATTTGTGTTGCACCTGGTTTTGTTGCCTGTCTGTTTTGTTTTTCAACTCTTTTGTTTAATATTTTATGATTATTTGCTGTCTGATTATTATGATGAATATTGTATTTCATATTTATTGAGTGCACTGGGGAAAAAATTCAATAAAAGTGTTCTTTATAAGAAGCTGTTTCTTCACTGTGATCAATCAGGTGATGGTAGACTGGTGTCTGTGCAGGACTAAAGGTTCTGTTATTTTTAAAAGTGTTCCTAGACCTGTAATAAACATTTGTTTTGAAAGATATATTAGAACATGTGTGGCGGGAATAGTCGAAGCGCAGACACACCAGGGATGTTGTAGTAGTGAAGAGTGTTATCGTTTTATGTGTCTAATCACACAACACAGACAGTGGGGAGGGGCGTGAGCGTGAGAGGGTGAGTGTGGAAGGTTTCTGTAGGGGGTGGGGGTGGAGTCAGCGTAGCGGTGCTCTCGTGGGCGTGTGGGGATTCCCGGAAGCGTTGAGGGCATTCCCGTGCTGTAATTCACCGTCTCTCCCCGTTTCACCAGCCTTTGTCTGTGGATGAACCTTCAGAGCGAGAGCGAGAGAGAGAGAGAACAAAAGAAAAGAGCAGTTAGTGGAAGGCGGGGCCGCATCTGCGGCTGGAATACCTCTTATTTGACAAAACGGTTGCAAGTCGTAAGCGTGTCGGTACTCGCCGGTCGGGGCGGAATAGCGTCCTCTTTTATCTCCTTCCTCCAGCCTCTGAATGGTGGAATTCTTCCTCCTGATTCCCCAATCGCCGGTCTGTGCTGTGGCAGCAGCCCCGCCCCACCGTGACAGCCCATCCGGTCAGCGTTGGTTCCGGCCTTCGCGCCTTTGCGGCAGTCGGGGAAGGAGCGACTTCCTTGTCCTGCGTGCTGGCTATCAGTCCGTTGCGACCCATGTTATTGATCTTGCTATATTCTTGCTGATTTCAGGGTTGTGTTTATATTTTTCTGAACCAGAAATTAGCTCCACACCCTGGCAGAATGGGGCTGCTCAGATGTGAGCCATTTCCTTTTAAAGATACAAGAAGGAAGAAGAAGTGTTTATCATCAATTCAATTCAATTTTATTTGTATAGCGCTTTTTACAATAGTCATTGTCTCAAAGCAGCTTTACAGAAATAAAAAACAGGTATAAACAGTCAGAAACAGATAAAGAGAGACAAACAGGAACAGATAAACAGAGACAAACAGGTATAAAACAAATGGAATTTATCCCAACTGAGCAAGCCACTGAGTGGCGATGGTGGCAAGGAAAAACTCCCTAAGATGTTTTTGAGGAAGAAATCTTGAGAGGAACCCGACTCAGAAGGGAAACCCATCCTCATCTGGGAAACACAGAATGTGAAGGTAACACAGATAATGTGAAAATGAGAAGTATGGCCTCAGGAGCAGCCGTAGTCCCAGCAGAAGATTTGGGCTCATCCAGAGGCAGAAGGGATCTGGATCTCCAATATCTCCATAAATTCTTGTGGGGCTCGGCAAAAAAAGAGAGAGAGAGGGAGAAAAACGATTAGGACTGTGAAGTAGTGAGATAGAATTTAGTCAGGGTAAGCTTGAGTAAACAAATACGTTTTAAGCCTAGATTTAAAAACTGAGACTGTGTCTGAGTCCCGAACACTAATAGGAAGATTGTTCCATAACTGTGGGGCTCTATAAGCGAAGGCTCTTCCCCCTGCTGTAGACTTCACTATTCTAGGTAATGTCAAATAGCCTGCATCTTTTGATCTGAGTAGGCGTGGCAGATCATATAAAACCAGAAGGTCGCTTAGATATTGTGGTGCGAGACCGTGTAGTGCTTTATAGGTTAATAGAAGTATTTTAAACTTAATGTGAGATTTTAAAGGGAGCCAATGCAGTGTGGATAAGATCGGGGTGATGTGGTCGTATCTTCTAGTTCTAGTAAGTACTCTAGCAGCTGCATTCTGGACTAACTGGAGTTTATTTATATTCCTACTGGAACATCCAGACAGTAAGGCATTACAGTAATCTAATCTAGAGGTGACGAATGCATGAACCAGTATTTCTGCATCATGTAGTGACAGTATGTTTCTTATCTTAGAAATATTTCTGAGATGCAAGAACGCTATTCTAGTAATATTATCTACATGAGCATCAAATGATAGACTGGAGTCAATAATCACTCCGAGGTCTTTAACTGCTGTACATGATGAAACAGAAAGTCCATCCAGAGTAACCATGTGATCAGAAAGATTACTTCTAGCTACACGTGGTCCTAATAAAAGTATTTCTGTTTTATCAGAGTTACAGTGCCTTGCGAAAGTATTCGGCCCCCTTGAACTTGTCAACCTTTTGCCACATTTCAGGCTTCAAACATAAAGATATAAAATTTTTATTTTTTGTGAAGAATCACCAACAAGTGGGACACAATTGTGAAGTGGAACGAAATCTATTGGATTTTTGAAACTTTTTTAACTAATAAAAAAATGAAAAGTGGGGCGTGCAAAATTATTCGGCCCCCTTGTGTTAATACTTTGTAGAGCCACCTTTTGCTGCGATTACAGCTGCAAGTCGCTTGGGGTATGTCTCTATCAGTTTTGAACATCGAGAGACTGAAATTCTTGCCCATTCTTCCTTGCAAAACAGCTCGAGCTCAGTGAGGTTGGATGGAGAGCGTTTGTGAACAGCAGTTTTCAGCTCTTTCCACAGATTCTCGATTGGATTCAGGTCTGGACTTTGACTTGGTCATTCTAACACCTGGATACGTTTATTTGTGAACCATTCCTTTGTAGATTTTGCTGTATGTTTGGGATCATTGTCTTGTTGGAAGATAAATCTCCGTCCCAGTTTCAGGTCTTTTGCAGAC
Organism: Ameiurus melas; assembly: GCA_012411365.1. Lineage (NCBI taxonomy): Eukaryota > Metazoa > Chordata > Actinopteri > Siluriformes > Ictaluridae > Ameiurus > Ameiurus melas. Next base: position 7,500,091 of record CM022759.1, read on the forward strand.
TCCAACAGGTTTTCATCCAGAATGGTCCTGTATTTGGCTGCCTCCATCTTCCCCTCAATTTTAACCATCTTCCCTGTCCCTGCTGAAGAAAAGCAGGCCCAAACCATGATGCTGCCACCACCATGTTTGACAGTGGGGATGGTGTGTTGAGGGTGATGAGCTGTGTTGCTTTTACGCCAAACTTATCGTTTTGCATTGTGGGCAAAAAGTTCGATTTTGGTTTCATCTGACCAGAGCACCTTCTTCCACATGTTTGGTGTGTCTCCCAGGTGGCTTGTAGCAAACTTTAGACGAGACTTTTTATGGATATCCACTCTTCCATAAAGGCCAGATTTGTACAGTGTACGACTGATTGTTGTCCTATGGACAGACTCTCCCACCTCAGGTGTAGTTCTCTGCAGTTCATCCAGAGTGATCATGGGCCTCTTGGCTGCATCTCTGATCAGTCTTCTCCTTGTCTGAGCTGAAAGTTTAGAGGGACAGCCAGGTCTTGGTAGATTTGCAGTGGTCTGATACTCCTTCCATTTCAAAATGATCGCCTGCACAGTGCTCCTTGGGATGTTTAAAGCTTGGGAAATCTTTTTGTATCCAAATCCGACTTTAAACTTCTCCACAACAGTATTACGGACCTGCCTGGTGTGTTCCTTGGTCTTCATGATGCTCTCTGCGCTTTCAACAGAACCCTGAGACTATCACAGAGCAGGTGTATTTATACAGAGACTTGATTACACACAGGTGGATTCTATTTATCACCATCAGTCATTTAGGACAACATTGGATCATTCAGAGATCCTTGCTGAACTTCTGGAGTGAGTTTGCTGCACTGAAAGTAAAGGGGCCAAATAATTTTGCACGCACCACTTTTCAGTTTTTTATTTGCTAAAAAAGTTTAAAATATCCAATAGATTTCGTTCCACTTCACAATTGTGTCCCACTTGTTGGTGATTCTTCACAAAAAATAAAATTTTATATCTTTATGTTTGAAGCCTGAAATGTGGCAAAAGGTTGAAAAGTTCAAGGGGGCCGAATACTTTCGCAAGGCACTGTAAGTAGGAGGAAGTTAGTTAACATCCAACGTCTAATGTCCTAATCGTAATCAGTCCTAATCATCAGTGATTTATTCCTGTCACATGCTCAGTGTTCTGAGGATAGGCTCTGGATCCACAGCACCCCTGACCAGGATAAATTAATCTCAAATGCATCAGATGTCATAAATGTGAGACAAATGGCTTCACACAAAAATCCCAAATCTAAAGGTATAATCAAAAATAGTGAATGCACATTAAATAAAACTTGAAATTGCCTGCTGGATAAATGAAGAGACTGTCATTGTCATAAGCCAGGTGATCTGGTATCCTCTTCACAGGCCTGGTCATCTGATCCTTGCTACAACCTTGTGACCTGGTGTCCTTGCCACAGGCCCAGAGGTCAAGTGCCTCTGTCAAAGCCACAGTGGGTCTGGTGTCCTAGTCACAGGACTGGTTGTCTGGTGTCCTTGTTGTTTGCCTGAATTCTTTGTCGCAGGTCTGGTGTTCTTGTTCCAGGTCTGGTGAGATAGTGTCAGTTTCTCAGACCCAGTGGTATGGCAGCTTTGTCACAGACCTGGTGGTCTAGTAGATTTGTCATAGGCCTGATGTACTTGTCACAGACCTAACAGTATGGTGTCCTTGTCACACATCTGGTGGGCTGGTGTCTTTGTCACACGCCCACTTGAATTTCCCCTTGGGGATCAACAAAATGTAGGTCAGCGGTACAGTGTATTGTGTGACTGCGTTGGTCTGGTGTGTTTTGGTGTCTTTGTTGTAAGCCTGGTGGTCTGGTGTCCTTGTGCGTGGTGGCCTGGTGGTTGTTTGTCGTTGTTGTAAGGTGGTGGTCTGGTGTCCTTGTTGTAGGCCTGGTGGTCTGGTGTCCTTGTTGTAGGCCTGGTGGTCTGGTGTCCTGGTTGTAGGCCTGGTAGTCTGGTGTCCTTGCTGTAGGCCTGGTGGTCTGGTGTCCTTGTTGTAGGCCTGGCGGTCTGGTGTCCTAGTTGTAGGCTTGGTGGTCTGGTGTCCTTGTTGTAGGTTTGGTGGACTGGTTTCCTTGTTGTAAGCTTGGTGGTCTGGTGTCCTTGTCATAGGCCTTGTGATCTGGTGTCCTTGTCAGAGGCCTGGTGGTCTCGTGTATGTGTCGCAGGCCTGGTGGTCTGGTGTCCTTGTTCTAGGCTCAGTGGTCTGGTGTCATTGTTGTAGACCTATTGTTCTGGTCTCTTTATTGCAGGCTTGGTGGTCTGGTGTCCTTGTTGTAGGCCTGGTGGTCTGGTGTCCTAGTTGTAGGCCTGGTGGTCTGGTGTCTTTGTTGTAAGCTTGGTGGTCACTTGTCCATGTCCTTTTGGCCCAGTAGGTGCTGTGGTGCCATTTGGAAACATAATATACTAATCTTATTTGCCCCCCTAAAGATTGGGAGGTATACAATCCATCCAATCCAAAAATAATTAATGGCAAGCAAGAAAGACAAAAAAAACATGAGTAAGTGTCACATAAAAGGATTGTAAAAGGACTTAAAAGTGGAAGCAGCATTTTGCAAATCAAGATCAGTCCTCACTCACTCACTTCTTGAACGTTTCACAACAAAATCATTTTAGGACACGCTTCCACCCAGAGGGCGAGCTCATGGAACTCATGCACTAAGACAAGGCTTTCAAGAAGAGAGTGATTGAGGAATGATCTTGATTTACAAAATGGCACTTCCACTTTTAAGTTCTTTTATAGTTCTTTCCAGTGACCCTTACTCGCTGCTTTCCAACCGCTTTCCATTAATAGTTTGGATTTGCTCCAACACGAAGCAGTGGATGGATTTAAAAGTGGGAAAACATCCATATGATAACAAAAAGGTTTATGTTTATCATTTTGATCAAATCTCTCTCTCTCTCTCTCTCTCTCTCTCTCTGTCTCTCTTTTTCTGTCTTTCTGTCTCTCTCTAATTTCTTGTCTGTCTCTCTGTAATTTAACTGCATCTTGCTGTTTCATTTCCATTTTCTCCATTGCTCCTTTCTCCTCTTTTACCTTCTCTTCCCTTCATCTGGATTTAACGAATGGGGGAAATGTGACACACAGATGGGGGCCTCACACACACACACACACACACACACACACACACACACACATTCTGGTTATAGGGATCTTTCCCATGTTGAACAGAGCCGGACCATATGTAAGCCACAATATCTTCTGTAAGAAATCTTCCAAACACACACAAACACACACACACACACACCAAAGGGTTGTTCTTCTGTGTTAGACAAATGCAAACCATATGTGACCTGTATCGTCTTCTGCCACTGATCAATCACAAACACAAACTCATCTAACACGCACACACACACACACACACACACACACACATGTATATGTGTTTGGACACATTGGGAAATATGGACTGTGATCTTATAAACCACCTGTAGAACCTCCGGGCACCAGGCACCAGGCACAGAAAGGTCAAAGGTCAGTGATGTTGCACTGCTGGACCTGTGGGAATGATATGCATATGATTTAAATAATGCACTGATGAGTATCTTTTTTTGTGTGTGTGTGTGTGTGTGTGTGTGTGTGTGTGTGTGTGTGTGTGTGTGTGTGTGTGTGTGTGTGGGACATCTGTTGTCAGTGAATGTATTTCTCACAGGGCATTCCTTCAGCTCTTCAGCTAAGTGTTTAAAGCTGCTCTCTCGGTTTCTTGCTGCCTCAATCTCCATCCATCTTCATTATGATGGAGAGAGAAAGTGTGTGTGTATGTGTGCTTTCACTTGTAACTGCATCACTGATTTGAAGTGACTGTCATTTCCCCCTCTGCAAGTTAATGATGAATATATTAAAGCTTTTTTTTTTTTAGTAAAAGTTGGGTTCTTAAACCTTTTCAGCGAGTGACTCCCAAATTATGGCTCCAAAATTCTCACAACAGTTTCCCCAGTTTTTACTGATGAAGTGGTAATTAGGCCTACAACTCTGAAAATTCACACTGTAGGTGCACAATCCATTAAGATTCAAATCCTTCCATTGTTTGTATATAAAATACTATCCTACACATGTGATATATCACACATCACATTAATTATACAATTAATATATATTAATGAGGGAATTATTGCATCCATACCATTTATCCTACACAGGGGAGCCTGGAGCCTATCCCAGGGAACTCAGGGCATACGGCGGGTGACACCTTGGACAGGGTCACAACCCATCACAGGGCATAATCACACACTATGGACAATTTTGGAAATGCCGATCAGCCTACAATGATAATAATGATAATGAATAATAATTCCTTAGACATATTTAATGCTTTTCTAGGCACTCAAAGTGCTTAACCACCAATATGTTGAATCCATCTGGATGATGCGATGGCAGCCATAGTACACCAGAACGCGCACCACACACCAGCTATTAGTGGAGACTAGAGGAGAGCAATGTAGCCAATTCAGAGATGGAGATTATTAGGGGGCCATGATACAGTAGATAAGGGCCAATAGGGGAATTTCACCAGGACACCAGGATTTGTAATGATCAAAGAGAGCCAGGACCTCGGTTTAACGTCTCATGCGAAAGATGGTGCATGTCATTGGACTGGGGGAGGAAACCGGAGTACCTGGATGAAACCCCCGAAGAATGCAAACTCCGCCCACACAGGGCAGAGGTGAGATTCAAACACCAAACCCCAGAGGTGCAAGGCAAATTACTAAGCCATTACTGTACATTTAATAAATAAAACTTCTAACCAATAAACATCCAGTTGTACCCATCGTTGAATCTCTAACATTGTTCTAAAGCATTGACTTTTAATCATTACTGTGCCATTTATTAAATTCTCTTTTTTTGTGACTGAACATATTGTACCTTTAACTTATAATACACACCCAAAACTCTTACTGTACTTCAACTCATTAACCTTTATTTAAAATTTTATACACATTTATATTGTGTCCTTAACTAACACTAACAACTGCATATACAGTTGATATTTGTGGTGAATTTAACCTTTTAGTCATACCTGTACACATTTACCTTTGAACACACCTAATAAACCTGTAGAATCCATGATGCATAACAGTAGTCACCAGCCCTGTTCCTGGAGATCTACCTTCTTGAAGACTTTAGCTTCAACCATACTTGTGCCCACCTGACCATCTAATCATTGCCTTAAGACGATCAACTAGAACAGGAGTGTTACATTGTGGTTGGAGATGAAACCTGCAGGAAGGTAGATCTCAAGAAAGAGGGCTGCATAACAACCTCCCACCATTAAATTAACAGAAAAGTGAGCGCCACTTCGTCTCCATCTAGCGGCCATGCAGAGTGTGACGTCATAGTTTATTTACACAGGATAAAAAGTGTCAAGCTGAGAGAGAGATTTGTTACAGAGCTACAAAACTATTTATTATTTATTTATTATTTACAACGTATCTAATATCTAGAAGAACAAAGTTACATTTGAGATTAAGTAGGGGAAAAAAACTATATTACTGATATACTGTTTATTGCACTAAATAGTGAAATAGTGAGCTCGCAAAATTGGCGCCATTCTCAGTGCTATCTTCATTCAGATTTTAGAAGATTAATTAGCAGGTCATATCAACGTCAGGGTGACTTAATTAGCGAAGTGAACGAATTAGCTAAATAATGTGCGTTTAAATGAGTTGTGAGTTATTCATGCTGGAAGAAAAGCTCCATAATTTGTCCTAAATGCAACATGATCTGTCTAGTCTGTGTTCTCGCGTGGACCTTATCCAAAATCTCTGCAGTATTTCAGTAAAAGTGCACCATGGCTTTTAACGCCAAGGATTTCTCCACGCCTTAACACTGTTAGTGCCTGCGGCACATGCGCCGTGAGGATGACTGAAACATATTGGACATGCATAAAGATGAGTTACACCTTACCCCTTACACGACTGTACACTAGGTATAAAGTGTGTGTGTGTGTTTTATATATGTATACGTTGTCTGGAGCCTTGTGCTCTTGGTAGGGTCTCTCAATTCAAAGTGGTCTCAGGGGAGGGGCCAGACTAAGAATGGTTCCAAAAACCCTCATGGAATAGATAAAGAGAGGAGGAGTTACCCTACCCGGAGGAAGCCCGGGGCCCCCATCTGGAGCCAGGCCCAGAGGGAGGGCCCGACTGCGAGCGCCTGGTGGCTGGGTTTGCCACGGAGCCCAGCCGGGCAAAGCCCAAAAAAGCAACGTGGCACCCCCCTCTCCATCCTATGGGCCCACCATTCATTAAGTGAACCGTGGGGTTTGGGTGCATTGCTACATGGGGACATGGAACGTCACCTCTCCGTGGGGGAAGGAACTGGAACTTGTGTGGGAGGTGGAGCGCTACTGGTAAGATCTGGTGGGGCTTACATCTACGCACAGTCTTGGGTCTGGAACTGTACTCCTGGATAGGGGATGGACTCTATTCTACTCTCGAGTTGACCAGGGTGTGAGGCGCCGGGCGGGTGTGGGGATACTCACGAGTCCCCGGCTAGCGCCGTTACGTTGGAGTTTACACCGGTGGATGAAAGGGTCACCTCCTTACGCCTACAGGTTGGGGGGGACTCTGACTGTTGTATGTGCATATGCACCGAACACCAGTTCAGAGTACTCGGCCTTCTTGGAGACCCTGAACAGAGTCCTGTATGGGGCACCAGTAGGGGACTCCATAGTTCGGCTGGGGGAATTCAACGTGCATGTGGGCAATGATGGAGATAACTGGAGGTGTGTGATTGGGAGGAACGGCCTCCCTGATCTAAACCCGAGTGGGCATTTGTTATTGAACTTCTGTGCTAGTTATGGACTGTCTATAACAAATACCATGTTCGAACATACGGAGGCTCATAAGTGTATGTTGTACCAGAGCACCCAAGGCCGAAGGTCTATGATCGATTTTGTAATCGTATCCTATGAACTGAGGCCGCATGTTCTGGACACTTGGGTGAAGAGAGGGGCGGAGCTGTCAACTGATCCTCATCTGGTGGTGAGTTGGATCAAGGGGTGGGGGAAGACTCTGGACAGACCTGAAAAGCCCAAACGGGTAGTGCGGGTGAACTGCACACGGCGGAGAGCTGTGGTCTCAAGGTCTTAGGTGCCACAAGGGGTGGTAACTCTCGAACACCATGGTGGACACCGGTGGTCAGGAAAGCTGTCCAACTGAAGAAGGAGGCCTTCCAGGATGTGTTATCCTGGGGGACTCCGGAATCAGTTGCAAGGTACCGGCAGGCCAGAAGGGCTGCAGCTTCTGCCGTGAAAGAAGCCAAGCAGTGGGTGTTTGAGAAATTCAGAGAGGACATGGAGAAGGACTTTCGGTCAGCACCAAGGTGTATCTGGAAAACTATCTGCCACCTCAGGAAGGGGAAACCATCCAAGCTGTGTACAGTAAGGATGGGACGCTCTTGACCTCAATTGAAGAAGTAATTGCACAGTGGAAGTAACACTTTGAGGAACACCTGTATCTGAATAACACACCCTCTATGGAAGAGGCAGAGATGGAGGCTGATGGGGGATCATCGTCAATTTCTGTGGTGGAGGTTACTGAGGTAGTCAATCAACTACACAGTGGCAAAGCCCTGGGGATTGATGAGATCCATCCAGAAATGTTGAAAGCTCTGGGTGTGGAGGCGATGTCTTGGATGACACGCCTCTTTATCATTGCGTGGAAGTCGGGGACAGTGCCCAAGGAGTGGCAAACCGGGGGTGGTGGTTCCCCTGTTTAATAAGGGGGACCAGAGAGTGTGTGCCAATTATAGGGGTATCACCCTTCTCAGCCTCCCTGGTAAAGTCTACTCCAAGGTGCTGGTACGGAGGTTTCGGCCGATAGTTGAACCTCGGATTGAGGAGGAACAATGCGGATTCTGTCCCAGTCATGGAACAAGGGACCAGCTCTTTACTCTCACAAGGATCTTGGAGGGGGCCTGGGAGTATGACCATCCGGTCTATATGTGTTTTGTGGATCTCTATAAGGCGTATGACCGGGTCCCCAGGGGTCTACTGTGGGAGGTGCTGAGGGAGTATGGGGTGAAGGGTTCCCTTCTTAGGGCGATCCAATTGCTGAACGCCCAAAGTGAGAGTTGAGTCCGGATACTCTGCAAAAAGTCGAACTTGTTCCAGGTGGGGGTTGGTCTCCGCCAGGGCTGCACTTTGTCAACAATCCTGTTTGTGATATTCATGGACAGGATATCCTGTCATCATCGGTTCGTGATCTCCAGCACTTAATGGATCGGTTGGCAGCTGAGTGCGAAGCAGCTGGGATGAGGATTAGCACCTCTAAATCTGAGGCCATGGCTCTCAGCAGGAAACCGATGGAGTGCCTACTCCGGGTAGGGAATGAGAACATAACCCAAGAGTTAAAGTACCTTGGGGTCTTGTTAACAAGTGAGGGGACATTGGAGCATTGGCCAGAGAATCAGAGCAGTGGGAGCGTATTGTAATTGCTTTACCGCACTCAGAGAGCTGAGCTGGAAGGCAAAACTCTCGATCTATGGGCAATTTTCGTTCCTAATGACCGAAAGAACAAGCGGCCGAAATGGGTTTTCTCAGGAGGGTGGCTGGCCTCTCCCTTAGAGATAGGGTGAGAAGCTCGGCTATCCGAGAGGAACTCAGAGTAGAGCCGCTGCTCCTTTTCGTTGAAAGGAGCCAGTTGAGGTACTTCGGGCACCTGGTAAGGATGCCCTCTGGGCGCCTCCCTAGAGAGGTGTCTCGGGAAAGACCCAGGATTAGGTGGAGAGATTATATTTCCACACTATCCTGGGAATGCCTCGGGATCCCCCAGTCAGAGCTGGTTAATGTGGCTCGGGAAAGGGAAGTTTGGGGTCCCTTGCTGGAGCTGCTACCCCCGCGATCCAATTACAGATAAGCGGTTGAGGATGGATGGAAGATGGATGGATGTGTGTGTATTTGTAATATATATGTGTGTGTGTGTAATATATATATATATATATATATATATATATATATATATATATATATATATATATATATATATATATATATATATGTGTGTGTGTGTGTGTGTGTGTGTAATATATATATGTATGTATATATATATATATATATATATATATATATATATGTGTGTGTGTGTGTGTGTGTGAGAGAGAGAGAGAGAGAGAGATAGAGTATATGAATGTATTCTCACACACACATACGCCGCGCGTGACACTCGGAGTGCAACAGAGAAGACCGGCTTGCGGATGCACCCGCATTGCAACATGAGTGCGCGCGCTCGCTCTCCCTCTCTCTGTCTCTATTTTTCCTCTATGTAGCTGCGGTACAACCCCCCCACTCCCCTCCACTTCCACCCCGCCCCCCCGGGCCCCCCCGCCCACGTGCTTGCTAACACCTCCGCGCGAGCATCACGGTGTCCGCGATTATCTAGAACGCGCACGAGCTCTTCAGGTTGCTCTTCAAGTTTAGACCCGAGCATCATCCCTCTCGGTGTGGATGAAATAAACACTCCATCGACGCCCGTGAGCGCGCGCGAGAAAGGCAAGGGGGAAACAAAAGAAAAGAAACAATACCAGAGAAATAAAGTCTGCGCAACTTTGCGTCACAGCCTCCGCGCGCGGTGCACCGGATCGCGCACGTGACGCCAGACCGGGGGTCTCACGTGTTTCAATTCCGCGTTCAGAGATTAAAGCTCGAGATTAGAACAGAAATAACCGTGAGTAAAAACAAGCGACGGCATGTGACCGCATGATTTGATCTCTTTATTTATTTAAGGTTTATTTATTTATCATCACGTGCTCTTCCACGTCACTTCTCATCGCCACGAGCTCGCGCTCTTCCCGCCATTTCCATCCCACACACCTGCACCAGGTTAACGCTGATATGCTAATTAACTCGTGTTAACCGTATTGTTTTTTTAATCAATTCACATTTCAACAAACAGTCAAGTAAATACCTCCACAGAGTACTGAAACAACTTCTACAGTTCTTCACTTTTACTATTTAATCCATAGACATATCCATTCTGAATTAAATAATACATGATTTAGTCTTTTTATTGGCCAAGAAACGATTAAAATGGTCATTCCTTATAATTAAAACACCCAGATCTATGAATATACATGAATATGCAAATTAGCCAATAACCCCACGTTCTCCTGTCATCCTTAACAAGAGTCTTAAAAGAAAAAGTGAATTTTTTTTGCTCTACAGAGTACTGAATTAACTTCTCCAGGGTTTAATTAATATTCACAATTTAAATGAACAAAGAGTAATGGTTAGAATCTAGTTAGAAGAATACATTTTAAAGTGTTTTTATTACCTGTAAAACGGTTCAAATGGGCAACTTTCATCATAAACACATCATGATTTATGAATATACACGAACAAGCAAATTAATAACCACCGTAATGTCACTAACATTCGCTATTTTAGTCCCCAACACACACACACACACACACACACACACACACACACACACACAGGCAATCCCATAACATAATTACAAACACACAATTACTTACAGTCAGGCAGTTTATGACTTTGGGTCTTTATGACTCTTTAATGAGTAGTGTATGGACAGGATTAGGTGTGTGTGTGTGTGTGTGTGTGTGTGTGTGTGTGTGTGTGTGTGAGTGAGTGTGTTTTTTGTCTTTAATGTTTGGTGGATTTTGGGAAAGTAGGAGCTAAACTGAAAGTGTGAGGAGATTAAGCATGTTAGCTTCAATGTACATAGTGGAGCTTCATCAATGTGTGTGCGTGTGTGTGTGTGTGTGTGAAATGTGGGAAAACAAAAGAAGTAAGATAGAATAATAGAAAAAAGAAGAAATAAGGAAAAGGACATAGAGTTGGAAGATCGGGGAGAGTGCAAAACAAAACAGAGATGAAGGGAAAGGAAAATGAGAAAGAACTATCAGGAAGGAAAAAGTAAAGAAAATGAAATGAAGAAGTGGAAAGGTAATTAAATAAAGGAAATCATGATTTGAAACAAGAATGGAAAAGAATTGAAAGGAAATGGAAAGAAATAGAAGGAAAGAAAAAGAAGTGAAAGGAAAGGAAGGGAAAGGAAAAGGAAGGAAGTGAAAGGAAATGAAGTGAAGTTAAAGGAAAGGAAGTTAAATGAAAGGAAGTGAAGATAAAGGAAAGGGAAGGAAGTGAAGTTAAAGGAAAGGAAAGGGAAAGAAGGGAAAGGAAAGGGAAGGAAGTGAAAGGAAAGGAAGTGAAGTTAAAGGAAGTGAAAGGAAATGAAAGAAAAGCCCAAAACACATACAGTACACTGTGTGTGCACCCTGATGTCATTAGAGGGCAGTGTTGTATTCACAGAAGGAACTGTTTTCCATCCATCCATCCATCTTCTACCGCTTACTCCTTTTCAGGGTCGTGGGGGAACTTGTTTTATTTACACTAAATATACAGTGTGTGTGTGTGTGTGTGTGTGTGCATGTTTTAGACTATTAACCCTAACTAATTGCCCCTTAAACTTCAAATCTGGTTGTGCCGCCTTTAGCAGCAATAACTGCAACCAAACATTTCCAATAACAAAGATCAGTCTTTCACTTACTTCTAGGACGAAGACCTACTCCTACGATTTGGATCATTGTCCTTCTGCATAATCCAGTTGCACTTGAGTTTCAATTTACGGACTGAAGACCGGACATTCTCCTTTACGATTTTCTGGTAGAGAGCAGAATTCATGTTACCCTCAATAATTGCAAGTTGCCCAGGCCCTGAAGCAGCAGAGCATCCCCACACCATCACACTGCCTCCTTATGCTTAACCGCAGGTATGATGTTCTTTTTATGGAATTCTGTGTTTGGTTTACGCCAGATGTAACGGGACACCTGTCTTCCAAACAGTTCCAATTTCGACTCATCAGGTCACAGAACATTCTCCCAAAAGGTTTGAGGATCGTCAATGTGTTTGTGGTGAAATTCAGACGAGTCTTAATGTTCTTCTGGGTCAGAAGTGGTTTTCACCTCACTACTCTTCCATGGACGTCATTTTCCCCCAGTGTCTTTCTGATAGTGGATCATGAACTGTGACTCTTTATTGATGCAAGAGAGACCTGTAGGTCCTTTGATGTTGTCCTTGGCTCTTTTGTGACTTTCTGAATGAGTCGTTGCTGTGCTCTTAGAGGAATTTTGGAAGGTCCAACCACTTCTGGGAAGGTTCACTACTGTGCCCAGTTTTTCCATTTGGAGATAACGGCTCTCGCTGTGGTTCTTTGTGGTCCCAGAGCCTTTCAAATAGTTTTGTAACAATTCCCAGACTGATGTATTTCAGTCACCTTCTTCCTCATCATTTCTGGAATTTCTTTCAATTTTAGCATAGTGTGTTACTGGGTAAGACCTTTCAACCACCTCATACTGTTGAAAAAGTTCTATTTAAGTGTTGATGTGATTGAACAGGGTTTGCAGTAATCAGGCCTGGTTGCGTTTAGTCCAGCTGAACCCCATTATCAATGCAGATTCATAGATTTGGAGAATTACTAACTATGGGGGCAAATATATTTTCACACAGGCCCAGATGGTATTGGATAACTTTTTTTCTTCAATAAGTAACTTTATCGTTTAAAAACTTTAGTTTGTGTTTACTCAGGTTGCCTTTGTTTTATCTTTGTGTCATGTAATATGAGAAAAGGGACTAAAACTATGTTTCCCATCAGCCATTACATGCCACATGTCTCTTTCACCTGATTCACATTTGGCTCATTAACACTTGTGTATAAATACTTCCTGACGTGACAGTTTGTATGAGATGTACACAAAAGCAGAAGAAATCAGTGTGGGGCAAATACTTTTTCACAGCACTGTGTGTGTGTGTGTGTGTATCCATCCATCCATCCATCTTCAACCGCTTACTCCTTCTTCAAGGTCGAGGGGGCAACCTGGAGCCTATCTCAGGGAACATCGGGCACAAGGCGGGGTACACCCTGGACATATATATATATATATAGTATCTCACAAGTGAAAATGTGATTGGGCCCAATTAGCCATTTTCCCTCCCCAGTGTCATGTGACTTGTTAGTATTACAAGGTCTCAGGTGTGAATGGGAAGCAGGTGTGTTAAATTTGGTGTCATTGCTCTCACACTCCCTCATACTGGTCACTGGAAGTTCAACATGGCACCTCATGGCAAAGAACTCTCTGAGGATCTGAAAAAAATAATTGTTGCTCTACATAAACATGACCTAGGCTATAAGAAGATTACCAAGACCCTGACACTGAGCTGTAGCACGGTGACCAAGACCATACAGTTTAACAGGACAGGTTCCACTCTGAACAGGCCTCGCTTTGGTCGACCAAAGAAGTTGAGTGCACATGCTCAGCGTCATATCCGGAGGTTGTCTTTGAGAAATAGACGTATGAGTGCTGCCAGCATTGCTGCCAGAGGTTGAAGGGGTGGGGGGTCAGCCTGTCAGTGCTCAGACCATACGCTGCACACTGCATAAAATTTGTCTGCATGGCTGTCGTCCCAGAAGGAAGCCTCTTCTAAAAATGATGCACAAGAAAGCCCGCAAACAATTTGCTGAAGACAAGCAGACTAAGGACATGGATTACTGGAACCATGTTCTGTGGTCTGATGAGACCAAGATAAACTTATTTGGTTCAGATGGTGTCAAGCGTGTGTGGTGGCAACCAGGTGAGGAGTACAAAGACAAGTGTGTCTTACCTACAGTCAATCATGGTGGTGGGAGTGTCATGGTCTGGGGCTGCATGAGTGCTGCCGGCACTGGGGAGCTACAGTTCATTGAGGGAACCATGAATGCCAACATGTACTGTGACATACTGAAGCAGAGCATGATCAGTATGCAGTATTCTAGCATGATAACGACCCCAAACACACCTCCAAGACGTCCACTGCCTTGCTAAAGAAGCTGAGGGTGAAGGTGATGGACTGGTCAAGCATGTCTCCAAACCTACACCCTATTGAGCATCTGTGGGGCATCCTCAAATGGAAGGTGGAGGAGCACAAGGTCTCTAACATCTACCAGGTCCGTGATGTCGTCATGGAGGAGTGGAAGAGGAGTCCAGTGGCAACCTGTGAAGCTCTGGTGAACTCCATGCCCAAGAGGGTTAAGGCAGTGCAGGAAAATAATGGTGGCCACATGAAATATTGACACTTTGGGCCCAATTTGGACAATTTCACTTAGGGGTGTACTCAATATTGTTGTCAGCGGTTTAGACATTAATGTCTGTGTGTTGAGTTATTTTGAGGGAACAGCAAATTTGCACTGTTACACAAAGCTGTACACTCACTACTTTACACTATAGCAAAGTGTCATTTCTTCAGTGTTGTCACATGAAAAGATATAATCAAATATTTACACAAATGTGAGGGTTGTACTCACTTTTGTGAGATACTGAATGTATATGTATGTTTCTCTATGTTGGAATTAGTACAGTATTAGTATAAGTTCTTGAAATACTTCACACTTCACAAAAGGGGAAAAAACCCACAATCTCAACACACTGCCTCAAAAAAAATATTTAACCAAAAAATAATTTTTGGTTAAATATTTTTTTTGAGGCAGTGTGTTGAGATTGTGGGTTTTTTCCCCTTTTCTTTCTTGTTTTTTTTGGATATAGCTGTGCATAGAGGAGTTGATAAAGGATGGATAGAGGATGGATAGAGGGTGGATAGAGGATGGATAGAGGAGTGGCTAGAGGATGGATAGTGGATGGATAGAGGAGTGAATAGAGGATGGAGGGAGTGAATAGAGGATGGATAGAGGAGTGAATAGAGGATGATAGAGGAATGGATAGAGGATGATAGAAGAGTGGATAGAGGATGATAGAAGAGTGGATAGAGGATGCATAGAGGATGATAGAAGAGTGAATAGAGGATGATAGAGGATGGATAGAGGAGTGAATAGTGGATGAATAGAGGATGGATAGTGGATGGATAGAGGATGATAGAAGAGTGAATAGAGGATGGATAGAGGATGATAGAGGATGGATAGAGGAGTGAATAGTGGATGAATAGAGGATGGATAGTGGATGGATAGAGGATGATAGAGGAGTGAATAGAGGATGGATAGAGGAGTGAATAGTGGATGAAGAGGATGGATAGAGGATGATAGAGGAGTGAATAGATGATGGATAGAGGAGTGAATAGTGGATGAAGAGGATGGATAGAGGATGGAAAGAGGATGATAGAGGAGTGAATAGAGGAGTGAATAGTGGATGAAGAGGATGGATAGAGGATGGATAGTGAATGGATAGAGGAGTGAATAGAGGATGGATAGTGGATGGATAGGTTATGGATAGAGGATGATAGAGGATGGATAGTGGATGGATAGAAGATGAAGTCTTCTTAAGAGGGCAGAGTCTGACATCTATCCAGAGCAATGGGTTAAATAATAAAGTGTCTTTGACCAGCTCTGAATTCACTGAAGGAACATGGATCAGATTCTATCACACATTAAAATGTGAAATGAACTCACCTGAACCTCATGTTGTGGATTTTTACTGAAGTAGATCTGAAGCAGCGATGCAGCGAGTCAAAGTCAGAAATTCTTCTGGTCGCTGTAGCCATCTCTGGAGTGCGTCGTGTTGTGCATCTGGACCTCCACCAACTGTTTATTCAGCAGTATCCAGCCACTGCATAGCACAGCACTAACACTGAACTTCAGGAGGTTGAAGCGGCTGCACTTTGTGTCGTACCAGCAAGTTTACTCGGGAATTTATTACTCGGGAACATTTAGCCAATTTTGAGCTTTGAGACAAGTTTTCTAAAACGAGATTAGTTGGAGGTAGACTGGGTTAAGGTCAAGCTTTGTTGTTTTTTTTTGTCATCCAGTGTGACATTGAGCTTGCAGGGTGCTTCTGTGTTGTTCAGATGAAATATACATGTGACACATATGTATTTTCAACATGTCTTCTCAATAGATTCTAGTTCCTCGAACGTTATTTCCTGAAATACCCAGGAGATATCACTTGTATAAATGACCTTGTGGCTGTTGGTGTTTGAGAGATAATTTGTATAAATGTTAAACAGCACTGGCACTCAGACAGAAACCCTGGGGAAATGATGTGAGCTCAGACTTTTCCATGAGCTAACATCACACCTGCATCGATTTTTGATCCACTTTTTCAACACATAGAACATTAAGCACTTCACAAGGAGGAACATGGATCTCGCTTCTTTTGGAAGCCGTTTTGATGTGTCTGGTCAGTATCGAGGTTTGATCGATGCGCTTCAGTCTTTTCTGAAGTCTCTGGAGTTTGAGGTGTTCCAGCAGCTTATAGCAAACAATCAACAGTGATATGGCTCTGCAGTTTTCAGGCAGGTTTTGTCAAGGTTGTGACCTTTGCATTTGAGAAAGCGTAAGGATCTGAGCGACTGTAACAAGGACCAGATTGTGATAGCTGGACGACTGGATCAGAGCATCTCCAAAATTGCTGGTCTTCTGGGATATTCCCAATATTACTAATTTTTTTTTTAGATAAGTACCACAAGAATAAAATGTGTTATTCCATCAGAAACCATAAGGATAATGCATTCCAATAAACTTGCATTACAGAGCAGCAGAAACACAATAAAATCCAGTGGAAATCTCTAACGTTTTATAAATATTAGCTTTGTGGCTTATATGGATTCCATTGTGTAAATATAGCGAATGGATTCAATAATAATTGTTGATTTACAGCATGCAGGTTCAGTAAACACGTGTATACTGTAAAATATTTAGAGCATAAAAAACATAAATATAAACCTCAAGAACATCTCCAACCACCATGACCGAGAACAAATCCACTTGTTGTGTCAATAAATCAAGTAGTTTCCAATCGACCTGCATGAAGAAGTTTTTATGACATTTTTTTTCTTTCTCTTAATTGAGTTAAGAGGTTTGGTTTGAAGTTTAGTTTATTTAATTCAGTCTAAATACTGCAAAATGGCTTGTGATAATGTTCTGTCATGTTCACTCTGAGGACAGAATTACAACACGCTTTGGTTTTGTTGAAATGTTTTATCTCGTTAATGAGTTTTTTGTTGTATGTGTTTTGCCATTACTTGGACTACTTGAGGCAGTTTCTGAAGCTAATTATAATCTGGTAATGCTGCTACTATTTAATTATCTATTCGCTTCATTTATTTTTGTGGCAGTCTTAACTTAAGAGATTCAAAAACTGTACAGTAATTATGGAACTTGTACACCTTAAAAAAACGGGGTTGGGGGTTTGATTTCCCCTCTGCCCTTCGTGTGCAGATTTGACATGGTACCTCCAGGTACTTCGGTTTCCAGGTACTTCGGTTTCCTCCCCCAGTCCAAAGACGTGTGCTGTAGGCTTATTGGGAT
The DNA here is from genome assembly GCA_012411365.1 of Ameiurus melas. Taxonomy (NCBI): domain Eukaryota; kingdom Metazoa; phylum Chordata; class Actinopteri; order Siluriformes; family Ictaluridae; genus Ameiurus; species Ameiurus melas. The sequence continues at coordinate 7,517,345 of CM022759.1, forward strand.
TTCCAAACTGTAATGTGTGAGTGTGTGTGTGTGTGATTGTGCCTTGTGATGGGTTGGCACCCGGTCCCGGGTGTCCCCCGCCTAGTACCCTGAGTTCCCTGGGTCAGGCTCCATGCCTGTTAGATTTATTTGGAGAAACACAGTTTGTATCAATATATTTATCCATAACACCATATGCTAGAAAAAGCAAAAATGTGTGATAACAGTCCAGTTTACACGACATTAAATGCACCTCTGTCTTCATTAGCTTTGGCTTACTTGTTTGTAATGCTCACTGGATCGTAAGTTAGTTACTCAGTTTTTTGGATGTTTTATACATCTCATTTGACCAAAATCTGATGTTTTTGTCTTAAATATATGACTTATTTAAGTCATTTACTTCAAAGTCTAAATATAAACACCACTTTAGAAGCTCTACAACACATTTCTCAACACCTCCTTGTGTATAAGTAAAGGAGATACCATGTTGATACATTTGTTTATAATGTGGTATATTTTACATTTTCAAAGGGTAAAAATAACCCTGAAAATATTCACCCATTTATGAAATGAAATTTACCCAGCATTTTTGTAAAAAATTAAACCATTCTTTGGGTTGAAAAACAACCCATTTGCTGTGTTAAAATGAACAACCCAACTTGATGGGTTAGTTTAACTGAAAGTGTGTTCTGTCCTATATTTACCCAGCCTTTGGGCTAAAAATAAACCAGTTTGGCTTGTTTTTAACACAGTGTTTTTTAGAGTGTAGTGTAGGATAAGCAGTATGGAAAATGGATGGATGGATATAATTATAGTACACTCAATATAGATATATTGCATTTAAAGTTTGCCACTTTATCTAGAAATTATGACAAATTAGACAGACGTTGTATTGCAATCAGTTGTGGAGATTTGGGATTATTTTAAATCATATTTAAACTAGCCATATACTTACTCAAGGGTGTACTTCCTACATATTGAGCTTTTAAATGGATAAAAGCTAGCTGAAGGCTGGGAGGATTCTTTCCAGACACATGTTCAGTCTTTTTCAAATATAGCCTAAGTTAAGATATTATTTATAAAATGATACTTGCTCCTATAAAAATCTAAAAAGTGTTTATTATACTGACATTATAATTCATCCTACCATTAACTCCAGAATCAGGGGCGTAGAATTTTAATACCGTGTAAATCGGTCCCCCACACTTCATGCATGGCCAAGCTGCGTATCTTTGAGGTTAATACGTCTACGTGTCTGTAAGTCTTTACGTGACCTGATGTTGCCAAGACAATTAGTCACTCACATCACATGTCACTCCCCCATGCTCATACCCATGCTGAGCGCTCAGAGGTTGAAGCAGCAAAAGACCACTCACTCCTTTTTTACTAAGTCGAGTAGTGTAAGTTCTTTTGGCGTTTGGTATTCGTGTTGCACAATGATGAATAATTTGCTTCATATTTCTTTTTAAGCACTGCCTATAATTTCCATTGATGAATAATTAGCCAGATTTGATGGTAATATTAGCCTAGCCGCAGTCCCGCACAAACGTGCAGTTATTTTCAAACAATTCTGTAACATCTTTTATTTTTATTAAAGATGTGTTTCTGTGTCCTTCAGATTAGAATAAGATGGCGAGTTGTTAATCTTGAAGTCAGATTTTCATGGATTACACGTTTCTGGATCGGGCAGCCTTGCATGTTACATAATGGTTTATTTTTCTGTTGATATACCATGTTATTGTACTGTACTGATATACAGTCTCCTTACAGTCACATGTTTGTTAGTTTAATTCAATTACAGTCCCTTTACAGTGTGGTTTGAGTGACATTTCTTTTCTGAACCGTGAACAGTTGAATAGAATAGAATAAAATAGTGTGTGAATATACAAGTATATACTATGTACTGGGTGCTATGTATATGCAATACAATGAACACTAAACACAATTTGCAATATTTAAATAATACAGTGCAATATACAATATAACATGCAAGTACAGAATCATAAATCGCATACCCTGTAGCATCATTTCTGAGACCTCTACAGTGTTCAGAATGTCATCAGCATAATTATGGATGGTCAAGTGACCAAGTCAAGTGACATGGAGCATTTAGGGGAAGATGAGGATGATGATGATGAGGAATGGACTCCTAATGCAATGCTTAATGAGGGAAGCTCAGATAGTAGTGATGAGGAAGACTTGCATGATCAGACTAGCGCAGAAGTAGAGGGCTCAGTGAAGCGGTTTAGAAAGGGCCAAGTGAAAAGGAAAGAATACAGGTGGAGAAAAGTACACTTCGAACCTCAAGCTGTTGATTTTGATGGTTGTGTTGAGGAAGACAGGTGTGACTGGACGCCATTCATATATTTCAGACATTTAGTTATTGATGAAATTCTACAGGAAATTGCAGAACAAACAAACGTGTACAGTGTACAGAAACAGGGAAATTAATTGAACACAACACCCAAAGATATTGAGCAGGTACATGCACATGGGGTTAGTACAGATGCCCAGTGTACCAGCCTACTGGGAGATGGAGACAAAGCACCCCACAGTTTGTGATGTGCTGTCTCGAGATCGATTTCTGAAATTGTTGACACTGATTCACTTTCAGGACATCCTCAATGTGTCCAATGAGGCAAAGAAAGATAAAGTATGGAAACTTAGGCCATGGTTACAAAAGCTATGAGAACAATTTCTTTGCATACCTGAAGAATGTCATGCAGTTGATGAAACGATGGTGCCATTCTAGGGAAAATCTAATCTACATGACAATATGCCAGCAAAACCTCACAAATGGGGGTTCAAGACATGGGGACGAGTTGGACAAAGTGGCTTTCTTTATGATTGTGACGTACACCGCCCCCCGTAAAACTCCAGTGTGCCTCCTGATATGATAAAAGGACGGCATTGATCATTCCCCAACATGGGAAACCCAACAGAGATGCAAGCAGTGCACAGGCAATAACTTCTTTAAAAAAATTTTTTTAAAAAGTCCATCTTTGCATACCGCAAGTTGAAATATAAAGGTTGTAAAAAGGTTCCTGTTTAAAATGAACAATATCTGTTTGTGTTTCTAAAATAAAAAGTATAGAGATCATTAAATTGCCATAAATGTCTGATGAATCAATTATGATAGAAAAGAAAAATCATATATGCAAATGATATTTAAAAAAAAATTGTCAAAGGGTCCAATAAACACATCAATTTAAAAAATTTTTATTTTCTCGCTATTATTTGATGTGTTAGGCTTCACAGGGTTAAGCCAATTACAAGCAAGAAGAGATAAAAACCCATCAATTAAACAAAGCTTGACGGTTTAGGCTCTGGGTTACTGATCGGAAGATCAGGGGTTCAAGCCCCATCACTGCCAAGCTGCCACTGTTGTGCCATTGTACAAGACCATTAACCCTCTCTGCTCCAGGGGGCACTGTACCATGGCTGACCCTGTGTTCTGACCCCAACTTCCTGACATGCTGGGGTATGTGAAGAAAAGAAACCGCTGTACTGATCAATATACGTGATCAATAAAGACTCATTATACTTCACAGTTAGTATACTTCTCTCAAAATTGACATTAATATAGCTAGTAAACTTGACTTATACTTACTTTTTTTTTTTACATAAGCCCAACATCATCCCAATTTGCAATAAAAACATTATACTGAATTAAAACTAATAAATAATACATAATGTGGACCTGAGTATTAAGTAAACTTCAAAATGTTTATTAATTCTACAAGTATGTGTATTACTACTAGAGCATCTAGAGTAAACCAATAGTTGATTTGGTACCTGGTGTACTTCTTAAAGAGTATACCTATGCATGTTAGTATATCAAAGTAAAATAGTTTACTAAAATAATGTACTTTACACTTAGTGTACTATGATTATATGTATACATGCTAGTACAACAAAAGTAACCTACATCACTGAAATGTCATACTTTACACTTAAAGTGCACCTATTGTGGATTGTAAACGTGCCTAATTTAGTTTTAAAGATCTCATACCACAGGTCTACATGCATCCAAGGTCAAAACACTTTAATTTTCTCATCATTTACATTGCAGCATCATCTCTTTTTCCCAAGTTCACAAATAACTTGCTCAAGGATCCGTTCATTTTAAACTCCTCCTTCCAGAGAACCTACTCTGCTCTCAGTGGTCCCAGTTTGTCCCAGTCTGTTGTTATTGGTCTACCGCTTACAGCGCATGTCGGAAAGGAAACGTCCACTACCATATCTGAGATTACCATATCCGTAATAATGTTGGTTTTACCTTACCAGTCTGAGCCCGAGTCTGATAATGATGCATCTTCAACCCGAACCACCATCACAAGCACGACTAGAACAGGATGTTTCTCAGGGGTATGTTTATATGTAGTTTCACAATAATGTGAGTTAGACGGTTAGCAGAGACTAGCAGCTAACAGGCTAACCGCTGTGCACTGGCTGAACACGTATACAACACAAACCTATGTATATGGAACACTCGGTAGAAAGGTGTAAGAAGTGTAAGATGGTCCAAATAAAGGTGTACGAAGTGTAAGATGTCCAATTAAAGTGGGTACGGCCCCGTCTTTAATGAATAATCGTTTCCCAAATCCCTCGTTGACTTCAGCTGGATTTGAGAAGCAGTCGGACGTCAGTGAAATGACGGGAACACAAACGAAGGTCAGAGTTGAACTGCTGCGGTATCGTTTTAAATGAATTCTAACCACTGACGCGTTACATCCTCATCCTGTGGGAGTCCATGCAAAGTGGATTTGCTTTTGCACCGCGGGAAAAAACAACGTCTTCTAGACAGGACCCTAACTCTTTCAGGACTCAACCTCTAATGTAGTGTATGAGGGCGAGTCAAAGTACACGCTGTTCATGAGGAGCCCATGAAGAGCAGAGGCGGGGTTTTTGTTACAAACCTACATAGGTTAATACAGGAAATACGTCTGGAATTACTGACGAGTCGTTCCAGCTGTTCAGAACCGGTTTTTCTTTTGGGAGTCAATAAATCTGTTTATCATACACTTTTGATTTTTGAAACTTTGCACATTTTTTCCATTCACAAACAGCTCTATAACACACTATATGAAAGATAATATCTGAAGAAGCAAAATGGGTGCACTCTAAAGTGTAAAGTATACACTACAGACAATTCTGTACACATGCTAGTACGTATGTTTATGTGTACTTCACTAAAATAGTTTACATTTAGACTTCTGCTATCAATGTTTACATCAATATAGTTTTTTTAAACTTGGAAATGTTGTGTTGTCCTGAAATATTGTCACAAAATGTTTTTCTTAAAATAAACCTAAATAAACTTAATTCTTAAGTTATTACAAACCAACAGAGAAAATGCACATTTATTGAAACATTTCGAAATATGAAACATGATTGGGCAGTGTACATCAAACATAATTAATATTAATAACTAACTAACTTGTAGATGATTTTCTCAGAGGTAAACTTGAAATAATGAGAAATAATGGCAGTTAGCATGGCTGTGTTTGCAGAATGTTAACACTAGCTGGCTTGTATTTGCTTTTCTAACTGCTGCAATTAATATTAGCGAAAAAAGTAGAACTAGCATTATTTGAAATAACATCAAAAAGATGCAGTTTGTATGATTTGTCCAAAATCGATATAAAGAAATGAGGCAGATTTTGAACTAATGAATCCTAGAAATGTGCATTAAATGAACATAATCTGTGACTGTATGCCCGGCTCGGTGATTTGCAATTACCTTAGCACAAGAAAAGAGTTCATTGAGTCGAAAATGGAGTGGAACATGTTGACTCTCATTCAGGTCTGTGCTGTCATAATTATATCACCTGGAGAAACAAAAGGAACTGTTCAAACAATAGACGTGTCTCTAACAAGTCCTGTCAAGCTCCACTTGTGAAATTCACAGTGACTTCTGCTACCATATGTATCATTAAACTGAGGAGAACACATCTGTTTCAGGATTAAATAATAAATAGTCTGCACTTATATAGTGCTTTTTTAACCTTAGCAGTTTTACAAAGCCCTTTATACTGATTCTCATTCACACACACATGCAAGGCATCTTGCCCAAGGACACTTTGGCATGTGGAGACGTGTGGGCCTTGAATCGAACCGCCAACCCTACGATTAGTGCACAACTAGCACACTGATGTTGAGGTCTTTATGCTACAATGGGTTACCATAGCTACCAAAAATGGCATTCTATCTGTGGTAGTTTGTGGGTGTACAGTGCAAAAGTATTTGCCTGATTTAATGATTTCTATTTGTGTGTATCTCATACTCAGTAGTTTTAGATCTTCAATTAAATACAACATAAAACAAAGGCAACCTGAGTAAACATACAAGACTATTTTTATCTATCTATCTATTTATTTAATTAATTAATTTAATGAAGCAATAAAAACAATTATCCAACATCTATCGCCCATGTGAAAAATTATTTACCTTAAAAATTAATTTAACAAAACACAACCAAAAAAAAACAAAAATTTCATTTACATCTAGGACAATGACTTTTTGGATCTTATTCCACAAAACCATCCCTTTATACAACTACACAAAACCAACCTTTTCCCTTAATAAAAAAAAAAAAACTTTAAAAATACACACATCAAAAAAAAACCTCTTTTTTAAACTAAAAAAAAAAGAAAATTAAAAATTTCTTTGTTAGATATACATATAAATGAATAAGATAAAAAAAAAATAAAAAAATAAAAAGTAGAGAGCCTGATTCAATTATTCCCTCATTTTCACCACCCGCAATCCCCGGGCCCCGGGCGCCATCCCCCAACACACACACTCCTCCACCATGCTTGACTGTAGGTATGATGTTCTTTTTATGGAATTCAGTGTTTGTTTTATGCCAGATGTAATGGGACCACAGTCTTCCAAACAGTTCCACTTTCGACTCATCAGTCCACAGAACATTCTCCCAAAAGATTTGAGGATCCTCAAGGTGTGTTTTGGTGAAATTCAGACGAGTCTTAATGTTCTTCTGGGTCAGCAGTGGTTTTCACCTCGCCATTCTTCCATGGATGCCATTTTCCCCCAGTGTCTTTCTGATAGTGGAGTCATGAACACTGACGTTTATTGATGCAAGAGAGGCCTGTAGGTCTTTGATGTTGTCCTTGGATTTTTGTGACTTCGTGGATGAGTAGTTGCTATGCTCTTAGAGGAATTTTGGAAGGTCCGACACTTCTGGGAAGGTGCACTACTGTGCCGAGTTTTTCCATTTGGAGATAACAGCTCTAACTGTGGTTCTTTGGGGTCCCAGAACCTTTGAAAAAGCTTTGTAACCCTTCCCAGACTATTGTATTTCAATCACCTTCTTTCTCATAATTTCTGAAGTTCTTTCAGTGTTACCTTTTAACCAACTTCATGCTGTTGAAAAAGTTCTATTTAAGTTTTGATGTGATTGAACAGGCTTTGCAGTAATCAGGCCTTCCTGCGTTTAGTTCAAATGAACCCTTATGAATTATGAATGCAGTTTCATAGATTTGTTGAAGTAGTAACTACAGGGGCAAATACATTTTCACACAGGCCCAATTGGTATTGGAAATCTTTTTTGCTTCAATAAATAACATTATCATTTAAAAACTGTATTTTGTGTTTACTCAGGTTGCCTTTGTTTTATCTGAGATGTGTTTTCATTTCTGAAACAATTTATCATGAGATTTACACAAAATCAGAAGAAATCAGGATGGGGCAAATACTATTTCACAGCACTGTACTGTTGCTGTGAAGAGGATGGAACGTCATCATCAATTCCATCCGTCAATTACCACACTGAAGTTGATTATTTTCCTGTAACACCATGCCCTCGTGTTTTATTCCTCTCATTCCACAGCAACATGTCAATGATTACAATTTTTATTTATTGAAAAACACAGTCATATTTTTTTTATCAATTTAAAGTTGTGTTTAATATTCATGAATCACGTTAGTTCCTATTCTTGCTTACATTATAGCAGCTATAACCAGTCATTCGTTCACCAGCCTCTTTTTTTTCTCTCTTCAAGTTAATAAGACAAAAACAAATGCAGCTTGTCAGGTTCCCAAGAAAGAGCAAGGCGTAAACTCCTCTGTTCTGTGATTGTTCAACACGGACATTAGCTAGGTTAGATAACTAGCTCGTCTCTGGCAATCCTCTAATCTTTGGTCAGATTGGGCCAAAGATGTTGACCTTATTTCGTTCCATCACAAACAGAGCTCATACGTAGCTCCACCCCCGAATCACCGCACATCATAGCTGTATTTCTAAAAGAAGAACTCACCCCGTGCCCCGCCCCTTATCTGAAAAAACTTTTGCAGCCAATGGCCTGATTACAAATTAGGCAAGGATTTACACAAGCTAACTTGTACTTAAAGTTCAATGCCTGAAACTGGTCAAAGCTTTGAAAGACTGAAACCGCATCAGGGCTTTATCTCTGAAGCTCACTTCATCATCCTCCACAGGTCGAAGGTCATGCAAGTCGTCATTTCATCATGAAGTGATAAACTAAACACTCACAAACATCTCTCTGTGATGGTCTGGTTTTCTTCAAACAAATGCAAATGCCAATCCACTGTAAATCACAAAGATATTCATGGAACATGTTTGTTCAGCCACGCCTATAAAAACGCCATAAAAGGCAAAGCTCATAGGGAGCTGAAAACTACACAATGACAACTAAACAGTGAAAGAGTCCAGATTAAACTCCTCTTATACGTTTGTCCGTTTGTGTTGATTATGGATTTGTTTTGGAATCGCTTTGTTTCTGGTCATTTATATGAAGCGACTGAGCTTCACAAAATGTTCGTTTAATTTGTGTGTAACTGAAATAAATACGTGATTTCAAATTGACAGTGCAATCCGTATATAAAAACGATCACTCGACTTTTGGTCCTTCTCTTACACACACACACACGCACACAACACACACACACACACACACACACACACACACACATGGAGTGTATCTTTACCTTGACAGAACTTTCCAGACCTTCAGTCTGTCCTCCTTTTACAATTTACTGTAATCATTAACCACTATACCTCACAGCTATTAAACTGTGTGTGTGTGTGTGTGTGTGCGTGTGTGTTTGTGTGTGTATGCTTCTTGAAATTGAGGGCAGCATTATTACTGGAAACTGAATTGTACACACACACACACACACACACGCATGCACACACAAGTTTAATGATTTCATATGACTGATTTACGTTGTGCTCAGTGTCTGCTCATCGCAAACATTACAGAAGAACAAAGATGAAAGGAAGTGCAAAATGTTCAGCAGAAACCCATCATCATCATCATCATCACACACACACACACACACACACACACACAATTACTTTTATTCGTGCATGTTGACGTGTTTGTTACTGTGTGTGATGGAGGCTGGTTTAAAGCCTGGATGATTGACATCTTCACTGTGTGTGTTTGTGTGTGTGTGTGTATGTGAGTGTGTGAACCCTTTCATATTTTTCTCTGACACCAGCCGATTTCACCCTAGCACACCACACACTCCTGTTTTAAACACACCCGTGTCCAAGTGGCCGTCATTTGTTCCCCTGTCACTCTTATCAAATGTACAATGTTTTATCTAGCCCTTGTTACAACACGTCTCTTAAAACTCTGACGTGTACGAGGGGAGTGTGTGTGACAATTACACAACATAATTCTAACTATCCAGCTAGAAGAATGGCGTTTATAGGGTTCAGTCAGCTACCGTATGACTGGAGTGGTTGGATTCTCAGAATTATATATCATTTGATTGCACCTGTTCACATTTATAAAGATGATCATATTCTTATGACGTAACCGGCTACGTTTATATTCAGCCTAATAATCTGTTAATAATTGACCTTACAGCTCAGTGGGGGGAAATGTGGAGAATAATTTAATTATTTGCTAAATAGAATAATCAGTGTGTGAACTTTTAAACTCTTTTAAACTCCTTTAAACTCTTTGGCTACTTCCTGCTGTGTTTGTTCATTTGAACAAACAAAAAATTAATTTGAAAGATTTCACCTTCTGTTATTTCAGTGAGGACGTTCTGAGGACTTTTTTTTAGACATTATTAAAAACACGAGAAAGACTGACGCAACACTCAAACCTAAATTAGCTCATTTAGTACACTTTTTACATTTTTTTTTTACATTTTTACATTGACATTACTTTACATCTTTTATTTGAAACCATTTGCTAGAGTTTTAGCATTTGATTAAAAATACACTCTTTAAGGGTTCTTTAAGGATAATTAAAGGTTCTCAGCTTCGTAAGAATGTTCTTCCTAGAACCCTTTCCTATAGGGAAAGACTGTTGCATTCTCCAAATTGAGAAACTTGATAGGTTCCATCAGAGGAACAACCAAAGAACTGTTACTCAGGATTTCACAGAGTTAGTATTTTGTTTGTTTAGTGATTGTTGTGGCCAAAAAATGCTTGATTTTGCTGCGGCATTTTACAAAATTTGTAATGCAACTTGAAAACTACTCGAATTGGCAAAGTTGCAATCGCATGAAATAGTTCTGCGTGCTCTTTCACAGTGATGTGTGTTGGTAAACGAGACCTTTTAGCTGTACTCGTGTACAAAGAGGACTTTTGCTGAATGTGCGTCCTGGTGATGTCACATGACGTGTCTCGGCCCAAATCTGCGGAAAATCTGAGGTCATTTTTAAAAATTACACGCTCCTCCGAATATTGCGGAGTTTGATGGATTTTGAGTTCAATTCTGCGACTGCAAAATCACTAAATCCTGGAGGAACTAATTAAAGGTTCTAAATGTTCTAAGAGTGTGCTTCCCTTATTTGTAGTATTTATATTTTTACTTCATTATTTTAATGTAAAATTTTTATATTTTAATTTAGATTACGTTTGACATTTTTTACTACATTATTTTTGTACAGCAGGTGAGCTACGAGGTGTACCTTTATTAGTTTTTAAGTTTGATTATTGTCCTTATTACTATTGTTATTATTATTTGTTGTTGTTGTTGTTAGCATAATTATCATATAATAATCATATTGTTAGCATTATTATCATATTCATGTTATATTTGATCTGTAAAGACATGTTTATGTAACATTTTTGGAAGGAGTATCCAGTGTCAGTGCTTTGTAACGGTCAGAGGTAAATTATATAATAATGTTATTATTATTATTATTATTATTATTATTATTATTATGCACAGTTCATTAAGAATCTGCAGCCGACACAGACTTAATAGAAAGCTCTCAACTTTTACTTGAGCTTCGGGCAGTAATGGAAAGTGAGTGCTGTGAGTAAACACACCCACCAAAATCTTATCCTAAACCCGCCAATGTGACATCAACAACGGGTTATAAATCGCCAGTGATCAAAGTTAATAACTCAGTGGCGGCAAACTGTAAAATGCCACTTCTGTAGATTTATTAAGGGCAATAAACCTTTTAATGTTTCCAGTTTTATTTAGGCAGCTTACATGCACTGTGATTAATGAGGCGACTGTCTGAATGTCCACACATTATAGTCTCAATGTATGAACATGACAAACAGTTTCTTATGTGCAGGATCAGCTTTAACTCCACTAACTACACTGGCAGCGTTGCATTGTGGGAAAACAGAAAACAAGAAAGTGTTAAAACATCAGCTGCAGATATTTTACATATTTCAAACATACTATATATCAGATACAGTAGAAATAGAGCACAAGAACACAACTACAAGTAACAATGTGTATAGATATACACTAAAGAAATACACACACACACTATATATATATATATATATATATATATATATATATATATATATATATATATATATATATATATATATATGTGTGTGTGTGTGCAATTTTTCTTTTATTTGATAATATTACTAGTAATCATTACACGCTCTCTGTCCGGTATGCAAACACAGCAATTTTATCAGTAAAAATCTTATCAGTGTCTGATGATATCTTGCTCATTTCCTCGTTTCCAACACCGGTTATGTTCCATTGTCCAGAAGCTATTTATCTTACAGCGACCTTTTACCTTTTATCATAGTACAGTGGATATAAGAAGTCTACACACCCCTGTTAAAATGGCAGGTTTTTGTGAAGTTAAATCATTTCAGAAACTTTTTTTATCTTTATTGTGAAATTGTGACAAACTGTGTGGGGGGGTTTAATAAGTGTGCACATCCTTTTATAAGTGGGAATGTGGCAATGTTCAGAATCAACCAACTACATTCAATCTCATGTTAAATACTAATCAGCAAACATGCTCCATCAATTAAAGTGACTGATTATCCCCATATAAAGTCCAGCTGTCCAGTATGTTACCATCTTCTTGGCAACATACAACTGGGACCAAAGCAGGTGCGGGATCTCATTGTTGAAAAATATCAATCAGGAGAGGGTTACAAAAACATTTTCCAAGGCGTTGTGAATACAATCATCAACGAGTGGAGAAAATGTGGCACAACAGTGACACTCCTAAGAACAGGACGTCCCTCTGAAATTGAGGAGAAGATCAGGGACACTGTCAATAGGCCTACAGCAGCATTAAAAGAATTGCAGCAATTTCTGGCAAGAACTGGTTTCTCCCTACATGTGAAAATAATCTCCCAAATTCTTCATATCTCTGGGCTATGGGGTAGGGCAGCAAGACGGAAGCCTTTTTTTAACCAAAAAATAAATTAAAAATACATCCAATCTCCCAAGCCATGTGGAATAATGTGTTATGGTCTAATGATACCAACTTGAACCTTTTGGCTATAATACCAAAAGATATGTTTGGCACCAAAAAACACAGCACATGACCAGAAGAACACCATCCCCATGGTGAAGTATAGCGGTGGCAGCATCATACTTCGGGGCCAGTCAATTCTGGTGCAAAACCTTAACTCTTCTGCTAAAACACTTAAGATGAAGAGGAATTTCACCTTTCAGCATGACAACAACCCAAAACAACTGGGCCTATGTGAAAATGTATTTGCCCCCATATATTCTGCAAATCTATGAAACTGCATTGATAATGGGGCTCAGCTGAACTAGACACAACCAGGTCTGATTACTGCAAACCCTGTTCAATCACATCTACACTTAAATAGAACTTTTTCAACAGCATGAAGTTGGTTAAAATGTCTTACCCAGTAACACACTATGCCAACGTTGAAAGAAATTCCAGAAATGATGAGGAAGAAGGTGATTGAAATACATCAGTCTGGGAAGGGTTACAAAGCTATTTCAAAGGCTCTGGGACCCCAAAGAACCACATTGAGAGCCGTTATCTCCAAATGGAAAAACTGAGAAAAGTAGTGAACCTTCCCAGAAGTGTCGGACATTCCAAAATCAATCCAATAGCACAGAAACAATTCATCCAGGAAGTCATAAAAGAGCTAAGGACAACATCAAAGGACCTACAGGTCTCTCTTGCATCAATAAAGAGTCACAGTTCATGATCCACTATCAGAAAGACACTGGGGGAAAATGGCGTCCATGGAAGAGTAGTGAGGTGAAAACCACTGCTGACCCAAAATAACATTAAGACTCGTCTGAATTTCACCAAAACATACCTTGAGGATCCTCAAACCTTTTGGTAGAATGTTCTGTGACCTGATGAGTCGAAAGTGGAACTGTTTGGAAGACTGTGGTCCCATTACATCTGGCATAAAACAAACACTGAATTCCATAAAAAGAACACAATACCTACAGTTAAGCATAAGGAGGAAGTGTGATGGTGTGGGGATGCTCTGCTGCTTCAGGGCCTGGGCAAATTTCAGTAATTGAGGGAAACATGAACTCTGCTCTCTACCAGAAAATCCTAAAGGAGAATGTCCGGTCTTCAGTCCGTAAGTTGAAACTCAAGTGCAACTGGATTAAGGTAATGAATTTAGCATAGTAGTAAATCCTAGTCTAAGAAGTAAGTGAAAGTCTGATCTCCAGTTATCTGAAACGTTGGTGGCACAACCAGATTTGAAGTTTAAGGGGACACTTAGTTTTTCACATTGGTGATAGATGTTGGATAACTTTTTTTGTTGTTTGTTGCCTTTCTTTTAGGTTGTATTTCATTTGAAGATATACAACTATTTAGTATGAGACACACACAAAAACAGAAGATATCAAATATTTAGGGTTAGGGAGTGTAGGTCACAGCAGTGTAGGTTAAGATGGACCGGCACCCTGTCCAGGGTGTACCCCACCTTGTGCCCGATGCCCCCTGGGATAGGCTCCAGGTTCCCCGCGACCCTGAAGAAGGAATAAGCGGTAGAAGATGGATGGATGTATTCGTCACATAAAACTATGGACGAATGCTAATTTCCTAAAATCCATTGAATCCAATGTGGCCCTACGTCCTTACTTTCCGACTGTTGTCAGGAATAGAATGAAACGATTGTACGTAATGTTGTTTATAATATATGACCGAACGTATGGACCCCTGACCATCACACTCATATGAGGTTATTCCACAAACTGTAGAAGAACTCGAGTGTCCTGCACAGAGCCCTGTCCTCAACCCCACTAAACACCTCTGGGATGAACCTGAACTCCAGACCTCCTCACCCAACATCAGAACCTGACCTCACTAATGCTCTTATAGCTGAGCGAACACAAATCCCCACCTCCACGCTCCGAAATCTAGTGGAAAGCCTTCCCAGAAGAGTGGAGCTTAATATTACCGCAAATAAATCTGGAGTGAGATTTTCATCAAGCATATTTGACTATGATGGTCAGGGGTACACATACTTTCCCCCCCATACAGTGTGCATTTTAATCTCAGTAGCTTAGCAGCCCATCTCAACACTTTCCCAGGACCTCATTAAACATTCAGGACAGTCGTACTAGATGTTGGAAACCTGACCTACAGAAGTCCCGGGTTTTCAGAACCATTCAGTATCCACAGGCAAGATTAGATGACCAAATGAGATTAGTTTGGAATGAAAACGAGCCACTGAAATGTAGTTTGGAGCTGTAAAGTAGGTTTAGGTGACACATTTGTGAACATGATGTTTGTCTTGTCTAATTAATCCTCTCCTAGACGTTTTATCAGTGAAGTTCCATCAAATAAAATGTGTGTGTCTGATACTGAAGTGAACGCTAACACACTACAATGAACTCAGACCAGGACCCGGACTCAGGAACACGGAGCTGCGCGCGCCGCATCAAACTTCAGAGAGCGGACTGTACCATTCTAGAGAGAAGCGTGGGGGGAACGCGAGAGGGACTTTGGCTGCGTCCAAAACGGCACACTCTTGTTTTCCAGAACTATGACAAATTAGTACACAGCCGAAGTGTCTCACTCATCCGACACACTCTGTAGTGCGGTAGTGTGCGGTTTTAGACGTGACCCCTGGTTTCCGCCGTGGTCCCGCCTCGGCGCGCGTGAGGAACGGGGACTATTTGCGGAATATAAAAGATGAACAAACTCCGGTTGACGTTATGCAACCCTCGCTCTGCGTTGACTACTGTCGCGTGACGCGCGTGCCGACTTCATGGCACAGTTTCGCGCATAAATCTTCGGTGTCGGTGCGTGCCCGTGCTCAGCGCGTGCCCCGCCGTGCGAGGCTCAGCCTCTGTGTCTCCCCGTCTCCTCTACTGGTCTCAGCGAGCGTCTGCACACAGCCATGGCCGGAGACGGTACGGATCAGCGCGCGCTGCAGTACGAGCAAACTTTGGTGAGTTCACGGTCAAGTTTCCACTTCACTGCGCGAGCGCTGTGATCCTAACGGGACGGTTCACTGCTGTGTTCACTGTGCGCGCGCGTCGGGGGATTCTTGTTTGTTTGTTTGTTTGTTTGTATTTGTTTTCGTGCGTTATTACTGCAGTCTGTAGATACAGTACTGAAATATAAACACATTTATCTCTTTCTGAATTTGTTTTGTGTTGGTTTTTTATCTTGAATTTACTGCATTGTTAGTATAACAATTTTCTTCTGTATTCTCACCTGTTCATTTTTACTTTTATTTATTATAGTGTTCTATGTCAATTCTTTAATTGTTTACTCTTATTTACTCTTCTCCCTCATTTCTTTTTTGCTTTTATTTATTGTTGCTAAGTTCCATCTTTATTGCATTTATTTAGTCTAAAAAAAATTATTTTATTATATGCTTTTAGTTCACGTCTGTCTGTCTGTCTGTCTGTCTGTCTTTTCTTTTGGCCTCTCTGAGCAAGATAACCGTGAAGACAAACGCTTCACACTAAAGTGTAAATCTAAACACATCTAAATCACCCAGTTTTAAACTTTTGACAAGAAACTTCTGATTCACAAAACATCCAACTTCTAACTCCCGATTCTAAACGTCCGACTCCTAACTCCCGATTCTAAACATCTAACTCCCGATTCTAAACATCTAACTCCCGATTCTAAACATCTAACTCCCGATTCTAAACTCCTAACTCCCGATTCTAAACATCTAACTCCCGATTCTAAACATCTAACTCCCGATTCTAAACATCTAACTCCCGATTCTAAACTCCTAACTCCCGATTCTAAACTCCTAACTCCCGATTCTAAACTCCTAACTCCCGATTCTAAACATCTAACTCCCGATTCTAAACTCCTAACTCCCGATTCTAAACATCTAACTCCCGATTCTAAACTCCTAACTCCCGATTCTAAACATCTAACTCCCGATTCTAAACATCTAACTCCCGATTCTAAACATCTAACTCCCGATTCTAAACTCCTAACTCCGATTCTAAACTCCTAACTCCGATTCTAAACATCTAACCCGATTCTAAACATCTAACTCCATTCTAAACCTAACTCCCTTCTAACTCCTAACTCCCGATTCAAACATTAAACATCTAACTCCGATTCTAAACATCTAACTCGATTCTAAACTCCTAACTCCCTTCTAACTCTAACTCATTCTAACTCCTAACTCCCATTCTAACTCCTAACTCCATTCTAAACATCTACGATTCTAAACTCCTAACTCCCTTTAACCCTAACCGATTCTAAACTCTAACTCCGATTCTAAACATCTAACTCCCGATTCTAAACTCCTAACTCCCGATTCTAAACTCCTAACTCCCGATTCTAAACTCCTAACTCCCGATTCTAAACTCCTAACTCCCGATTCTAAACTCCTAACTCCCGATTCTAAACTCCTAACTCCCGATTCTAAACGTCCGACTCCTAACTCCCGATTCTAAACATCTAACTCCCGATTCTAAACGTCCGACTCCTAACTCCCGATTCTAAACATCTAACTCCCGATTCTAAACTCCTAACTCCCGATTCTAAACATCTAACTCCCGATTCTAAACGTCCGACTCCTAACTCCCGATTCTAAACATCTAACTCCCGATTCTAAACATCTAACTCCCGATTCTAAACTCCTAACTCCCGATTCTAAACATCTAACTCCCGATTCTAAACTCCTAACTCCCGATTCTAAACTCCTAACTCCCGATTCTAAACGTCCGACTCCTAACTCCCGATTCTAAACATCTAACTCCCGATTCTAAACATCTAACTCCCGATTCTAAACATCTAACTCCCGATTCTAAACTCCTAACTCCCGATTCTAAACATCTAACTCCCGATTCTAAACGTCCGACTCCTAACTCCCGATTCTAAACATCTAACTCCCGATTCTAAACATCTAACTCCCGATTCTAAACTCCTAACTCCCGATTCTAAACATCTAACTCCCGATTCTAAACATCTAACTCCCGATTCTAAACTCCTAACTCCCGATTCTAAATTTCCCCGACTCCTAACTCCCGATTCTAAACATCTAACTCCCGTCTGACACCTAACTCCCGAATCTGAACGTCCGACTCCTAACTCCCGATTCTAAGCATCTAACTGCCGTCTGACACCTAACTCCCGAATCTGAACGTCCGACTCCTAACTCCCGATTCTAAACCTCTAACGCCCGATTCTAAATTTCAGACTCCTAACTCCCGATTCTAAACGTCCGACTCCTAACTCCCCATTCTGTACTCCTGATTTTGATCTCCTGACCCCAAACTTCCAGTTCCAAACTCCAGACCCCAAACTTCTGACTATAAACTACCGACCCCAAACTTCCAGTTCCAAACTCCAGACCCCAAACTTCTGACTATAAACTACCGACCCCAAACTTCTGATTTTGATCTCCTGACTTCAAACTCCCTACTAAAAAAAAAACCTCAATGTCCAACTTCAGACTCTGACTCAGAACCCTTGACTGTGACTCCCACAGTCCTGCTCATGTACATGCGTTGTACACTTGCTGTGATTGGTTGAGGTTGCGCAAAAGGATTTTGGGGAATAAATTTCCAGGTTGTCATACTGTTAGATAAAAGATGGTAAACAACGAGACTTCTGATGGTCTGACTTTTGTCTGAGTTTGTTTATTGTTGTTTGCTCAGAGTAGGGTTCGGGAATATGATGATCTAATCTCTGAAGCATGATCATTAATACACTTTTCTGAGACATCATGATATCTTATGTTTTTTTTTAAAAAGTAAATGTAATTACGATTTCTCTTTCATTGGTAAATATTTGAAATTTATTTTGTGTATATATATATATATATATATACCTGTAAAACGTAAGATAAGTGACTTTATTATTTTTTTCTAGACATTCTGTATTCAGCAAGCACGACTGTTTTGCTGGTAGTTTGCGTGAACGTGAATATCGTAATATATATCGTGTACTGTAGAAATGCCTTACAGTATCACGATATGATATTGTTTTAATTTATCGCCCAGCTGTCGAGGTCAGAGTTTGGTCAGGATGCTCACAGCGTACAATAACAGTTATGGTTGGTTAAAGGACTCATTTGCATATTGCAGCATATTCCGATATCAGTAACAAGAAGATCGAGTATCATGATGCCGACACTGAGACAGATCTATCGACCGGCCCTGATTTAGATATGTTAGCATACGTGTGTATCTTTCTGTCTATTTCTAGCTTTTGTTCTCTCGGTTTGTTTTTTCATGCTCTGTTGATGGTTGCAGAAGTGTGTGTATGTGTGTGTATGTATGTGTGTGTAGGCACAAGAGCCTTTGTGTTTGTCTAGAGATGACCAGCCGCATTTCTGTGCAGGAGCTCGAGCAGCTATGGGACGAGCTGTACCCGATTTTCTCTCTCTCTCTCTCACTCTCACACTCACACACACACACACACACACAGTCTTTGTCTTGCAGCTGGAGAGAGAGAGAGACCTGAAAGGATCCACAGTTTGTCAGTGATGCTTTCTGAACGCTGAAGCCTCCCACAGATTCTCATACGATGCTGAAAACAGTTTCTATGCAGCATTTTCTAATTGAAAATGAATGTATTTTTATCTAGAGTTTTTACTAGAACGTTGTTCATTTTAACGCAACATTCCACACATTAACATGTGAATAAAATAAGTCGTCTCTGTCAGCGTTACACGACGGCGCTGTTAGGGTCTGGACTCTGATTGGTCAGATGGTATTGATTCATTTTCTGTTGTACAGATATCTGCGTGTTAGGCTGCATTGTGTGGCTAAAGTCAGTAGCCGAGTTCACTAGAAATCGTCGTGATGGAATCTCAGCCCCGCCCTCGATGAGCCGGGGATGTGCGGGGGAGAACGAGTTCAGATGTCATTTTCATTCCTTCCTTCATTGTCTGTTTTTTTTTCCCCTAGGGCGAGTTGTTGTCTAAAAATAATTTTACAAGTATTTATTTCCATTCTCTTAGCTCTCTGTACATCTCCGGTCTGATCACTTCTTCTGGCAGAAGGCCAAAGAACTGGTGGTGTGTTTGTGTGTCATCAAAGGGAGATAGCGGCAAATGTTTGTTCTATTGCCTCCAAAATGTTCCTGTTTGTGTGTGTATATACACACATTTATTAACGTTGTTCTAATGTACACACTTATAAAATCCTAGCTAGCGAGTTAATTAGTGCAACAATACAAAAAGCACTTTAATTTACCGTTCATATGAACATGCAATAATCTTCATAAACATTCCCAAACTTAGCGTAAGGCAATAGCAAACGAGAGCGGGGCAATGGTTTCCTCTTTCTGGGGGAAAATAAATAATTAAGTAAACAAACAAACAAATAAATAAATAAAAGGAGGACAAACAGAGAATTGAAGTTCACACCAGACCTCCACCTCGCAACTTACCCAATGCCACTTGTTACATAAAGTTTCAAAAACAAACTAGCTAGCTATTAAAAACACCAAATTAGCAAGCTGTTTACTGAACCAGGCTTAATTGCTTGATTATTTATTTACTTATTTTTGTTTTTATTCATCAAGATGTAGGAAATAGTTTGGTGTAACCGTTAGCTAACAGTTAAATACTTCTTGCTTCCACACCAAGGCTTTTCTCGGTTGCAGTAATGATACCAAACCCACGATCATGGTCGAAACCACGTCGTACCGAATTAATTATGCCGTAATGATACCCCAACTGCAGTAACCACGGTAACCTACCTGATTGGCGCTCTTTTGATGTTTTATTGTGAATTATGTTTTCATGACTGAATAATATCTTTATTGTTCATACAAGATGATTACGCATCGATCCGGCGTCTCACACACGCACTCCTTCCACACGTGCCCTTCCACACGTGCCCTTACACAGGAATGATAAATATTGAAGCGGAGAAGTCTGGCCCTCGGTAAAAACAAATCAGAGAGAGTAAATGAGAGGGAGCGAGTGAAAGAATGAAGGAAAAACAGACCACAACACAAAGAGAGAGTGTAGCTGCTGGCCACAGTAAACACAGGAGAGTCCAAATTAAAGCTAGTTAAAGACGGAAATGACCGTGTGTGTGTGTGTGTGTGTGTGTGTGTGTATTTTGATCCTCCTCTATTTCAGATGTTTTTATGTCATTCCTTCTTCTTTTACAGCACAGTTTGCTCAAATATATTAAATAATATTTCATTTCCGGGGCAAGGAGGCGAGTTTAGAATCTTATCAAGTTAACTCCAGATCCAATTTTCAGCAACATTTCAAAATGTTACTGTATTTAGGATCATTTCCGAGATTATCTTCTGGTAGTTTGATCAAATTGTGACAGCTGTTAAGGGGGGTGGGGCAGAGGCGGGGTTATGCAAATGCACACCCTCTTTCTTATAAGTTGTAAGTTGATCCTACAGTGATGGTGGAAATCTTTTGCATTTGAAGACGTATGCGTGTATTGTAAAGTGAAATGATTTGAGAACAATGCAGACGAGCCTAACGTAGCGTACAGTCAGCTAGCGTAGCTTAGCCTAGCATGGAGTAGAAAACGTTACGTAGATTAGCCTAGGAATGATTTACAAATGTAGCACTTGAGGTTTAACATCTGTAAAATATCAACTTTGTCATCCTAAAATCTGACTTTCTTCACTGAAATTAAGACATGTCTAGGACCTGAAGGCTCTAAAAATCACAACGTAGGAATTAAAGCTGGGGGAAAACATTGTAGGTCTTTAATCCTTGAGAAAGAAAACTTAAAAAAAAAAAAAAAAAAGTCAAAGGTATAGGACTTGAAGCAAAAGATTTGAGATTTTTGTGGGACCTTGTGGGACCTGACTGCTAAAGAATCCGTGTTTATAGATCTCGAGGCTTAAAAATGTTTAATCATAGGGTTTAAAGCCTAAAAATTGAAGCTTGTAGAGCGAAATATTCAAACGTGTAGGACCTGAGGTGTAAAAAATAAAATCTCTAGTACTTGTGTCTAAAAAGTTCAAACTTGTAGGAGTTCAACTTTTGATTGGAAAGTTATTCAAAAAGATATTCAAAGATTGTAAGAAACGTAGGCGTTTAAAGCTAAACAGTTCAAACATGTAGGTTGGGAAGTGTTAAAAACACTACTAGAGGCTTAAAGAAATCGGGGTTTGAGGAGCGAAGCTAGTCGAGATGAAAGAGCTGTTTCTCCTGACGTGAACCTGTGAGGGTAAACGGTTTCGACACGTCTGTTGTGCGTCGAGTGAGGTTCAGGACGGACCCCCACGAGTTGTGACCGCGGGAGACGCACGAGGTCCTGTGTCTCAGCGTGATAACTGCGTAGCTGTAGTTTCTCAAGTGCACTTAAATGTTATCAGTGTGTACAGAGAGTTTGTGTAAACGTGTGTTTGGCCCAGAGGATGTTGTAACTACGGCTGGGCGATACTGTACGCATACAAAGCGCATGCCGAGATTGTGAGACGGGGAACTGTTGTCCTGCGCGAGTGTGAGACGGGTAGCGATGTTTTGCCGCAGACTGGCAAGTCCAGTGCTGCCAACGCTGATGATAAAAATAAAAGCGTGTAAACGTAATGTACGTGACTTTGTGGCTGCAGGAGGTGGCTGGATTGAGCACGCGCGCGCGTGTGTGTGTGTGTGTGTGTGTGAGAGAGAGAGAGTGAGAATTATTACCCCTGTGATCACTAAAGTACAATGACAAGGATGTAATGTGTTAATATTAACATGCAGATGTCAAAGGTCACTTGCAGCAGTTTTCCACCCATTGTGTATATAGTAAACACTGGATTATTACTGAATCTGTCTGTCTGACTGTCTGTCTTCCTCTGATTCACTCCCTCAGAGTCTTGTACCTGTCTGTCTTACCATTTTACAGTAATTCTGACTCAAGTGTCTCTCTCTCTCTCTTACTATTGTCATAGTTGTAGGTCTATCTCTCTGTCTGTCCGGTTGTTCTACATGTCAGTTTGTCCGTCTGTCTGTGTGTTACTTATTTCTCTACCTGTCCTGTCTCACTACCTGTCTCTCTTGAGGTGACCCTACTGTTGTCAGTAAAAACACATTAGTTACAAATCAGAAAACACTGTGTGTGTGTGTGTGTGTGTGTGTGCACACGCGCACTTGGTCTGTTCCAGTTCAATCTGGTTGTTACAGTAAACACTACATCATTGGAATCCGCTGTTCTGATTATAAAATGTTAACTGTAACTCTCTCTCTCACACACACGTACATGTCTTGAGTGAGGTGTTTGCAGTACATCGTGTACTGAACTCCTGACCCTCACCTCGGGCACGAGAGGAAATATTTTGACATTTTCTGTTTTTTTTTTTTTTTTTGTTTTTTATGAAAGATTTTTTTTTATCCTTTTCTAATCTGTAAACTGCAGTGCTGTCGTTATGGAGACGTTCAGTTCTAAAGCTCTAGAACATGTCCCGGCGTATAGGGGAAACTTCTGCTCCCGTCTCCAAAATATTCCTGGCCCGAAGGCTCGGTTTATTATTTTTAATATCAATTTAATAACGATTCTAATCCGCCGCTCCTGATACGCTGTAACCATGACGACGGGCAGAAATATCGGTTTAGACTCCGCCCATGTTTCACCGCAGACCAGAATAACACGTTTAATTAATATCCAAAAGAACAGCATGAGGAAACAACCTCTGGACTGTAACCGTAGCAACAGGTATATAATGGATATGTGGGCGGGGCTTGTTAGCACCTGTTGTGCTAATTGTTGTACCTGTCTGTTCTGCCTTCTCTGCCGATCATACTGTCTATCTAGGCTGTCTCACGCTCTCTTCCCATCTTACTTGTCTTACCTGTCTGTCTTGCCTTTCTGTCTGTTGGTCTATCCTATTTCTCTCCCTTGCCTGTCATTCTGTCTTACCTGCCTGTTTTACTTTTGTCTTAGTTTTCTGTCTCTTACCCATCAGTGTGTCTTATCTTATCTTCTCTGTCTGTCTGTCTGTTCTGTTTTTTCATTTATGGCTATCTCCTCTCTTTGTCTTACCTGTTAGTGTCTTATCATCTTACCTGTCTGTCTGACTGACGGACTGACTGTCTTACCTGTCAGTTTGTCTCATCATCTTTACCTGTCTGTCTGTGTCTGTCTGTCTTACCCGTCAGTGTGTCTTATCTTGCTTGTCTGTCTGGCTGTCCTGTTTCTCTTTTATCTGTCTCGTCTCATTGTTTTACCTGTTTGACTTGCCTGTCTGTCTTACCTCTCTGCATATCTTACCTGTCTGTCTCTCTGACGTGTTGGTGATCACGCTGTGAGCTGTAGTTTATTTAAGTGTATTTAACCTATTATCAGTGTGTACGGAGACTTTGTGTAAACGTATGTTTGGCTGTGAGGATGTTGTAACTACGGCTGGGTGATGCTGTACGCGCACAACGCGCATGCTGAGAGTGTGAGACCGGTACCTCGTTGTACTGCACGAGTGTAAAGCAGCTAACCTGTCTTGCGCTTCTGTCTTTGCTATCTCTTTGTTCTGTCTGTCTGTCTACCTATCTGTCTGTCCTACAGCTGCAATCAAAAGTATTCAACCCTCATCACAAATCAGGTTTATTGTCCAAATTCAACTGAAAATGCAACTTATAATGACTTCTCTATTCATGAAGCCCTTGATGAGTTTAATATCAGGTGTGTTTGAGACAACGCTTGTTCTTTATATCTGTGCTGTTGTGAGGGATTCTATTCAGGGGTGAATAATTTTGAGACTGGAGAAATCATAAGATGCATTTTCAGTTGAATTTGGGGGAAAATACTTGAAGCATTCGTTGTGTTGAAATATTTCAACTGCTTTTGTCTGATTTGTTCATCGCAAACAGCTGAAAGTCTGAACATTCTGACAATAAACCTGATTTGCACTGAGGGTTGAATCATTTTGATTGGAACTGTACCTGTCTGTCTTAATCTGGGTGTGCTGTGGCACTTGCACTTTCTCATGACTAACCAGATTGCCTGTCTAACTGGTTGGTCTGTGCCACTGTTTTACCTGTCTGTCTCTCTCTCCCTCTCTCTCTGTCTCTTTGTCTCTCCCTCTCTCTTAGTCTGTCTCTCTCTCTCTCTCTGTCTGTCTCGGTCTCTTTGTCTGTGTGTGTCTCTCTCTCTCTCGCTCTCTCTCTCTAACACCCCCGTCCCAGTACAATTCAGTAGATCAGTGATGTCAGTGTACTTTGACGTGGTGTTTAATGTGAGAAATTTGAACCTGAATTGTGTTTCTCTGCAAACATTAATCCAACAAATTGGTTCAGGGAGTACGAGTGTGTTGGACGTTTCGGATGTTACCCTGACGCGTGGTGTGGTGGCGTGTTCATGTGTTGCCGTTTTGCCGTGTAATGGTCACACACAGTTATTTCTGGAAAATCAGAACTTCCTCTTCTGGTCACTGAAACAGCTCACTGCTCCGTCATCTGGACCCAAAAAGCAACACTTGTGTAACCTCTATGACCTTAATGAGATCTTTTACTTACACACACACAGGAAACTGTGTGCATGTACACATTGCATGGCATCTGTTATTAGTTTGGGTTTTGACCTGTGTGTATTGGGGGGGGGCTGAAATCTAGAACCCCTAATGGCTCTTGTTTTGTCGTTCTGTGTACTGGTTAAACTGGTTCAAGTTTGTTGTTGTTTTTCAGAATGGAAACAGAACTCTCTAGAGCTAAACACTCTGAAATTATACAAAGATCCTATTACGGAATGAACACATTAAAGGTGGACCGATACTGGATTTGACCCATACTGATAACGTAGTCAGGCCGTACCTGCTGATAACCCATTAATCAACCGATAGTTTTAAAAATTGATACTGAACGAAAACTTGGCACTCAAAGTAAAATATCACTGCGCTTTATTAAAAAAATAAACCGTACTGACTGGACCATGAAAACGTACTGCGCTTTCTTATTAAAGTAAATAAAAGGCATGCATCCAAACCGAACCAGAAAGTAGCACTTCAGATAACAAATAAAACTAGAGTTTTTAGTTGGCCTCTAGAGGCCGCTCTTGTGCTGTATTACGACAGCGGACCTTTCACCTCAACGGAAACGTGCTAACGGACGGTAAAGTTATCCACGTTACCTCAAGCTCACTGTGAAGTGTGTGTGTGTGTGTGTGTGTGTGTGTGTGTGTGTGTGTGTGTGTGCTTCTGTACGAGCTGATTTCCAGATCACGCTGATTGACGACGTGAGCAGAACGTCATTTTGTTTAATCGCAGGTCTAATGTTCGAGGATCTTTATCGTATAATCTGACATGGAGACACACGCAATCACGCGGTCTGTTATAGTTTATTCAGATCTCGTACGGCGTGACGAGGAATCGAGTCGCTACGAACACTTTCCCTCGGACGGAACGGGTCCAGGTATTTCTCTTTCAGTCTGCAACTGCTACACTCGTAGGATACTCCTCCACCTCCTCAGAGTTTCTTTCAATAAGGGCTACTGTTCAGAATCAACTAGCTTCTCGCTCTCTCTCCACTCGTTTTCTTCAGCTCTGCTCAGCTGTGTTTGTGCACTTAGTCAATGTCACTGTTACTTTCAGTCTCTTTCTCCCTCTCGTTCTCCCGGGAATGCTGATGAATGGGATGAAATGGATCGCTCTCCTGACATCACACACTGGGGGGGGGGGTGTTAGAGAGAGGCACTGATGAGGGAATGATTGTTTTTAGCTGCTATAATGAAAGTGAGAACAGGTCTAAACTCATCTGCTGTGGTCGTTTTATTCATAAAACCAAAACTTGTCATTTCTCTTTAGCTGTTTGAGATCCTGTTGTATAATTTAAATATATGCAGTCCCCTCTGAAAGTATTGGAATGGCAAAGCCAGCTCAGTTGTTTTATGCTGTACAATGAAGACATTGGGGTTTTATTACTGAATTCTGTTTCTCAGACCTTTTTGTATGAAGTTTCGGAACTTTTATATCTCCATAAACGTCAAGTTAAAAGATCAAAAGTGAAGTTTTATAGTCAGTTTGCTTATTTAATAAACCGCTCCTAAGATGGGATTAGTACAGTTTCTTCACGGGAAGCAGAGTTGTGTGTGTGTGTGTGTGTGGGGGGGGGGGGGTATGAGAACAATGTGAATGCTTCATGCTTGGAGGTCACATGACGTCGGATGTTGTCCTTTCTCTGGCTTTCGGATGGTGTTTGTGTTCAAACGGAGATATTTTAACTTTAAACATAACGCTGCTGGAGAACGTGTACGTGATCTAGACTTCTAAATAAAATAAATAATTGAACTGGGTGATATTCATCATTTCTATCATTTCAATCCTAAATCTCACCTCTGACGTGTAAGGGGAACAGTTTATGGAAAACTTATTATAAAAGTAACCGCGATGTTCGTATAGGGACAGAGCTAAGAACATTTTTTCTCTCTTCTCTCTCTCTCTCTCTCTCTCTCTCTCACACACGCACACAGTAAGATCTGCTAAGGCACTAAAGATGTAAAAGACTGGATCAGTATCTGAAACCTTTAAAGTTTAGCGAGAGAGTTAAAAGATGCACACGATGGTTGTCTTTTTCAAAATGAGACAAAACCTCCATTTTTAATTTATTTAAATGTATATGAATATTAACGAGCGTATAACGCCGTAAACACCAGAATGAGTGAACATCAGCACGCGGTGCCTACACGGTGCCGTTACCCGCCCTACACGGTGCACTGCATGTTTGTTTAGTACAACCCCATTTGGGGTTCATTCGCAGTAAAGCAGTGACCCCAAAAGCAGTGTCTCACTTACATCACTTTTCAGAGACGTATTTCTGTGATTTTGAATATTTAATTAGAAGTTTCATTAATAATAATGAGTTAATCAAATATGTAAATTGGGTATGCGCATGCTTATGAAAACATCTCCAACTACACCGTGCGACTCGGACGCCGTTTAGCCGAGAATCAGTAGAATAGTCATTCAGGGACTGAAACAAGCGCGCTCACACACACACACGTACACATGCATAATTAATATTGTGGTGTATTAACTTTATCAAAGAAATAAAACAAATTTTTCACCTTTGAACTCAGTAAAGGTGTGTGTGTGTGTGTGTGTGTGTGTGTGTGTGTGTGTGTGAGGGGTTGAAGTCCTCTTTCTCAGACCCGGTGTTATTGCTGACTTGATGGAGATGACGATAAATAGATGACAGTGTTGTGTTGTGTTTTCCCCATGTGTGTGTTTGTGAGTGTTTCGATATGATCAGAATGTAGCTGCAGTTCGCTAACTCTAGGAACAGCCTGTCAGCATTCCACTGGAACATTCTCACACTCACACACACACACACGCGCGTGCACACACATACAACTGTGCTGAGGTCACAATTCGGTTTCATCGTTATTGGGATTTATCGTCATGGTGATGTATCGACACATCTAATGAGGTCAAATAAAAACCTTGTCAGAATATCTTGAATCCTAATAGATTAATATTCCACTAGACTTTCAACACACACACACTCACATTCATTTGCAAGGTCACATGGAACAAACGCAGTAAACACACAGTGAAGACAATAAAACACAGAGTTACTGATAAAGCTGGACAATACGATGATATCAGTATCGCAATGTATAATCATGATGATATATCTCATGCATTATCGAGCTGTTATAACTCCACCGGTACGCTCTGTTTCTCACTGATTAAAATACGTGTGTAATTGTCTGTATATTGACATGGTGAAGTTTTCTGTAGGTGGATGTTTGTTTATGTAACGTGTACGGAAGGAGTCTCCAGTGTCAGTGCTGTGTAACACTGAGGTAAAGCTGTAAGTTTCCCACATCTCCAGGACAGAGGAGTTTACGCGTCGCGGTTTCTCTGTAGCACGACTGCTGAGGGAACGAATATTTATAGCTACTGTAATGTAAGTCTCGACAAAAACTAACGTGAGCTAACATTAAATGTAACTATAAACAGATCAAACAGATGTATGATGTGTCGTTCTTTGTTTAAGAACTATTGGTAATCGTGGGTAAATTGCTGTGGTATAAGAGGAAATTAAAACACACCGTGTTTATCCGTGTAACTTTACGCTGCTTCAGGGAAATATTCATAGCTATGAGGTAGCTGTTAGATGTTAGCATGGTGCTATCAATTTTTTTTATGCTAACAAAGCAGCATACACTGTGTACACTAGAGAATGATCTTAAGTGAAGATGTTTCCTGTATCTAATATTTCTTATTGAGATTATTATTATTATTATTATTATTATTATTATTATATAACTAATGTAAAGCCTTTAAGCCTGTGTTTGGATGTGCGTATTTATTCATTTTAGTGTAAAATTGTCTTAAAATGATCTTGTTCTGATGGCAGATTTTATATGGTCCAGACTTTGTAGAAATAAATACCTAAAATAAACAAAGCTGTGTGGCAAATGTTAATGAACCAAGACCATGTTAAGTTTTTACCAAGTAAAAATGCATAATAATCGTTTAAATAATGATATATTTGTGTAAAAACAATGGAAGTATCAGCAATATCGGCTGTACAAAAATTTTATGGAAAAAAAATGAATGTAAAGAAATTCATTTTTTTTGTAATATGACATGTTTCTAAATGTTGAAGTAAAAAAAAAAAATAAGCAGAAGTGTCTTAAAATAACTTGGTTGACCGTTAAGTTTCATATTAGTTGAAGCATTAAATACACTTCCTGAAAGAGTGTGTGTGTGTGTGTGTGTGTGTGAGACTTCTCAGATGCATAAAATTTAATTTAATTTGGTACAACTTCAAACTGCTGTAATGCAGTAATGTTATTCAGTATTATGGGAAAGTTAATGTTATTTTCATTATTAATAAAAGAAACGTCTAAAATGTCTGTTAAGGCTCCGCCCACTTCATTGAGACTGATGGGCACAGAGGCCACACCCCTTTTTTTAAACCATAAGAAAAGGCAACAGATTCAACATCGTTCCAGTACTTATGGAGGATCTGTTGAATAGCTACCTCCCTGTGTAACAAACACGTGTGTGTGTGTGTGTGTGTGTGTGTGTGTGTGTGTGTGTGTGTGTGTGTGTGTGTGTGTGTGTGTGTGTGTCAGAGAGACATGCTGAGAAGTGCATGTTATGTCGTGAGAAAACCGCAGCTGTTGACATCTGTGTGAATCCCACTGATTTCTTACCGTGTGTGTGTGTGTGAGGTTTCTCCTTACATTCACATGGATGAGTGAATGTTCAGCGGGTTATGAAACGTGTCTAATACACCGTGTCATTTTATTGATGGAGTGTAGATCTTTATTATAGTGTGTTTCCAATCCAAAAATAACAAACTACACAAATCACAAATAAAAACTTACATTAATGTTCTAAACACACACACACACACACAATATGATGTATGATAATTTTAGCTGAAGATTATTCTACAGTCTCCTTCGAGAGCTTTACAATTACAGAAATGTTGAAGAGAATCTAAAACATAAATCAGAATTAAAATCTCAAGACTTCACCAGCAGCACAGCAGCATCCCTGAACCTTTTCTTGTAGTTCAGTACCGTGACCGTAGACTCCGGGTTCTACTGGGAACCAATGAGAAGGTACATTTAAATAAATGAAACAAAGATCAGTATAAATCAGTGCTGTTTGTTCTGTTTCTCCAGACCTGGGGTTCCTGACTCCATTCCTTCTGTGTAGGTGCTCTCAACTCTGGTCTTCTAGGCAAGGGTTCTCGATTTCTGACTACCTGAGCAGGGGTTGTCGATTTCTGTCTACCTGAACAGGGGCTCAGGTAGACAGAAATCGACAACCCCTGCTTAGGTTTTGTACTTGGGTCTTCCATGGCAGGGGAATTTCAGGTAGAAAAGGACAGTTGTTCTTAATTTCATTTTCTAGATCATGGGATCGTGATTCCAGTTTTCCAGAGCCGGGGTTGTTGGTTCTTGTCTTCCTGAGAGGAGTTCTTGTTGGTCTACCAGTGCAGGGGTTCTCCACACAGGTCTTTCTCTCCTGTAGCATGTGTTTTGGCTTGTAGTCCTCCAGAGCAGGGGTTCTCGACCTCTGCAGGGTTTCTTGGCTCCAGTCCTCCTGAAATGGGTACTTGTCTTTGGTCTACAGGAGCAGGGTTTTTTTTCATTTGGTCTTCCCAGCAGGCGTTGTTGACTCGGGTCTACCAGAAAAGGGTTCGTAATGCCAATCTTCCAGGGTTCTTGAATTTGGTTTTCCAGTGTAGGGGTTCTTGACTCCAGTCTTCCAGAGCAGGGGTGCTCAACTCTGGGCTCTGGTGTTCTAGATTAGGGTTCTTGACCCAAGCCTTCCTCAGAGGTTTTTTTTTTTTTTTTAATTCTTTGGTTTTCCAGAGCAAGAGATTTGGACTGTCCCCCAGAGCTGGGCTTGTCCGCTCCAGTCATCCAGGCGATAGGTTCTTGACTCCAGTTCTCCTAGAGGATAGGTTCTTGACTTAAGTCTTCCAGAACAGAGGATTTTGTGTCTGTTTTCCAGGATCCAGGATGATTTCAGTTTTCTAGTCCAGGGTTTCTCACTTCTGGTCCTCCTCAGCAGGGATTTCTAGGGGAATATATTCTCAACTCCAGTCCTTTAGAGCAGGACTTCTTGACACTGGTTCTCAACAGTAGTGGATTTTGACTTTAGTCTTCTTAAAACCTTGGAGCAGATGTCTGTTATATTTGGTCTTCAAGAGCAGGGGTTCTCAACCCCAATTCATCCCCAGAGCAGAAGTTTCAGTTTTGGTCCAACTGAGCAGAGGCTCTTGATTTCTTTGACCACAGAAAGGGTTTTTCCTGCACAACAGGTGTTTTTAACTCCAGTCATCCAAAAACCCTGGTAA
Organism: Ameiurus melas; assembly: GCA_012411365.1. Classification (NCBI taxonomy): domain Eukaryota; kingdom Metazoa; phylum Chordata; class Actinopteri; order Siluriformes; family Ictaluridae; genus Ameiurus; species Ameiurus melas. The sequence continues at coordinate 7,548,714 of CM022759.1, forward strand.
TCCAGAGCAGGGGTTCTCCACTCTAGTCCCCAGGACCCTGTCTAATTTGAAGCCTTTCTCTAATTCTAAAAGGATTATTAAAACAGTCCTGATTGATAAACTTTAGATGAGAACTTTTTACCTGCCTTCTGAATGAATCATACTGTAATTAGTATAAAACAATTAAATGCTGCTACTTTTATGGCTGATATGCTCAAGTGTACAATTAATAGATTTAAAAACTCTCACAAATGGTAGTAGATTGATTGTACAAGGGGGTGAACACAGGAGTGTGTGTGTGTTATGTAAACCATTCCTGCACGTTCTCATGACACATGTAGGGTACTAAACTAATCGGCTAAAACCTGTGTGTGTGTGTGTGTGATGTAACTCAAAGACTTCTGACTGAAAAAAACACTGAAACGTTGTGTTTGTCTACACAGAAGCTGTGTAGTTGGATGTAGTGATAATAATAATAATAATAATAATAAGGTGGTGCTTGTGACTGGAAGAGAGACACACAAGTTCGGTATTGTCGCAGCTGTCATTGAGGGTGCTTGTGGACAGTCCGTCCTGTTCACTGCAGGAAAGTAGGAAAACACACACACACACACACACACACACACACACACACAATACTCTGGGCCAATGTATTGGTTTCATCTTGATATTGTGATATTTTATTATCATGATGTGACAATTTTCTGATTATCCTCAAACGTTGATGATGTTTTGATGATTTTAACTTAAAAACGAAAAAAGCATATCAGCGATTGTAGCTAGCGTAAGACGATACTCATGTTAGATATGTAGCTTGAGAGCTCTACTCTGCCTCCCGTGGCTGTACGAAGAATTACACCGACTTTAAAACCGTGAAATGAACAACTGCTTAATTCATGGCTCGGACGTTCTTCCTACTCCTCTGAAACTTGGATTGTTCTCCCATGGAGCGATGAATTAATAGGAAAGACACCGCCACCTCCGTGAACACAAAGACCTTTTCTCTCTCTCTCTCTCTTGTGCTCTCTCACTCCTATGTCTTTCTCTCATGCACGCTCTCTCTCCCGTTCTTTTATTTTTCCTTCCTGCAGTTTGGCTTTTTGGGTCACCAGTATTTCTTTTCCCTTTCCATTCAGTGTCCACCCGTCTGCACTCATCTGTCCTCCTCGATATGCTTGTCTTCCGTTGTTCTGTCACTCTGTCAGGGCCTCAGTTGGCATGGAGAGGCAGCAGGAGTGCCAAAACTTTTCTTTCTCTCTCTCTCTCTGTCGCTCCTTTTTCTCGTTGTCGTTTACTTTACCTCCTGTGTTCACAACTTTTTTTACTCTTTAACTTCTTTTTCTCAATCAAGGAATCATGGGGTGTGTGTGTGAGAGTGACCGTAATTAATTACCTTACTATTCAGACTGAAGTTGGCCAGTTAAAAGCGTTTCCTTAGTTTCTGTAGTTACTGTAACTCACACTCTCTCCAACTCTTCTTTCTTTTTTCTGTGATCAAATGTTCTTTTTCTTTAACTTCCCCTCTCTCTTTCTCTCCCTCTCTCTCTCTGTCGTGCGCGCTCTCTCTCTCTCTCTGTCTCACTCTGACTCTGGTTCGGTTCAGTTCACATGAGCTTTATTGGCGAGACTGTGTTGCACTACAGTGTTGCCAAATCGTTTAATACACATTTAGTATAATAAAAAAAAAACATTTAAAACATATTTTTCAAAAACAATGCAAACACATGACAAAAACCAAGCACAATGTGAAAGAAGTGTAAAAGGTGACTGAAAGTAGCAGTTTCAGTAGAACTATGCTGCATGTTAATGAAGAGTCAGTCTCTCTCCCTAATATAAATGGTAAATGGTAAATGTGCACTTATATAGCGCTTTTATCCAAAGCGCTTTACACTGTGTCTCATTCACCCATTCACACACCAATGGTAGCAGAGCTGCCATGCAAGGTGCTAGCTTGCCATCGGGAGCAACTTGGGGTTCAGTGCCTTGCCCAAGGACACTTCGGCATGTGGAATCACCCGGGAATCGAACCGCCAACCCTACGATTAGTGGACAACCCACTATACCAACTGCGCCATAGCCGCCAATATAGTGGCAGGAGGACACGTTGAGCTGCCAGCTGAATACAGTCGGTCTTCTCTTCCAAAAAGATAGTTTGTCTAGATTACCTATCTGCAGGAATTCGGGTAGAATTTGCCCTATGAGTTTAAAGTGTGTGTCTGTAATGGCTGTGTATTTGCTCAGTGTGTCCTCTCTGGACCGCCGGTTCTGCCTGTGTCGGCCCGTCTCCACCGCTAGACTGTGCTCTCTGAGACCGTATAGTGAAGGGAGCTTCCTATGTTGGTAGTCTTTAACAATTTAATAAGGTACCGTGGCAATTTGTAATCAGTTTTAATTCTGTGTGTCGATTAATTTGTTTACTTTGATTTAGTTTGGAATGCAGTCTTCATGTGTTTTCTGTTTGTTTTAATTTTGCTTGTCTGAACTGGACTGTCCAACTGGTGTTTCTTTGCAAAATATCGTGAAGGGTCGCTATCTGGGGTCTCTCTCTCCGTTTACATGACAACGATGTACTAAAAACGGGAAAGGTTTTTCCTTTGCGTTTTTGAAAAGTTTCACGTACAGACGACATCGTCGCACGGATCGGCGAAAACAACTAAAAAAACACTGTACTATGCATGCCAATCCTGTAGGTGGCGATGTCACTTTGTAAAGAAACACTACACGCATGAGCACATAAGCATTCACGTCAACATGTCGTGGACATGAACAGCCGAACCACTTTTAGTTGAAACAGTTGTCGTGGAAAGGGCCTCTGGGTGTCTTGCTCTGTGTATATAAAGGCACGGTGGTGGTGGTTTTCTGGAGGCGTGTCCGACAGGTGCAGCCAGAGTTTAGTTGTTATGATGTGACCGCAGCCCTACTGCGCCAGAACGCCCACCACACACCACATTAGTGGATCGGAGAGTGATGTAGCTGATTCAGGGAAGTATTTAAGGTTATATTGATTATATTTGATCATTTTATTGTACATTCCAGGTTATGTAGTTATGTAATGTATTTGCTTGAGGTTTGGCTCATTTTGAGTCCAGAGGTGTCCAAAATGATCTGTCCACATGTTTGGTTCATGAATGGGAATATGTTTCCGTTTTTTTTTGTTTTTTGTTTTTTCTCTCTTCGGAGTTAAACATTCCCAGAATTAATTCTGATCGATTGCTTCCTCGATCTTCTCGAGGCTACGTCCACGTCCACATGAATCCGGATAAATCTGAAAACCGTATTTCTCGCCGTCTACACTGGAGTTTTCAAAGGTTTTCCAAACACTGCGTGTCCACACTGAAACGTCTGAAAATGCTCACCCAAACCCTTAACCCCTAACCTCAACCCTTAACCCTAAGGGTCTGTTGGCAAATGGTTCTTGTTTGTGGATTTGAGGGGTCTTTTTGTTTTTTATTTGATTGTAATCATAGTTCTTTACATGAAATTTGGTGTTCTTTGTCAAACCAGTCATTTTGATCAATTTCTCTTTTAGTTCTGTAAAATTAAGCTCTGCTGACTGCTGTAGAGACACTTGTGGTTAGCTGCACTGTTGCTGAATTACAGGTTTTTTTTTTTACTTCTCTAAATTTAGTGCATAGAAACATGCTAGAATATGGTAACGTGCGCCCTCTCTCTCTCATGGTTTAGATTGCTGTTTTACAGCAGTCATGGTTATTGTGCCCAAAAGCAGTACTGTATTTATTGTGAAATCCATTCATCCATCCATTTTTTGTGTTGTCAAATGATTGGCATTTCCAAATTGTCCATGGTGTGTATGGACAATTTGGAAATGCCAATCAGCCTACTGATTGGACTGGGAGGGGGGAGCGGCGTACCCGGAGGAAACCCCCATAGCACAGGGAGAACATGCAATCTCTATACACACACACATTCCTGTGGAGAGGGGAATCGATCCCACAACCCCTGAGGATGAGGCAAACGCGCTTTAATCACTCAGCCACCGTGCTTAGTTGTTAACCTGTGGGTTATTAATTTTGTCATGATGTTGGGATGATTTTCTCTTCACAGTAAACACGGATTATTTAATTAAACAAATTATTAATCAGTGATTTTAATTGAAAGTTTTGGGGTTCCTCCCGACCCTGTAGGATAAGTGATACAGAAAGTGGATGGAGTTCCCTAAAGTCAGGAATATTCAGTTCGATTTTTCCTTTTTTTTGTTGGTAAATTGACTTTAGCTTCATTAACAAAGAATAGAAGTTTCAATCCATCCATCATTCTTTCATCTGGCAGCCATTTCCTCAGTCAGCCTTCCGTAATTATGGCTTTCCAGCTCCCCTTCTTCCTCGTGCATGTTTGCTAGTTTCATGACGTTTTGTGAATTCTGTATTCAGACCGCCGTTCGTGTGAAACTTGTTTACCAGCTGTGTTTCTTCTTCTTTTTTTTTCCTTCATTAATAACATCCTTGATGTGGCTTTGCGGTTATTTATAAGCCGAACCGAATATCCCAAATGCCAAAGAAACCGTCACGCACCCATTTATTGCTGGTTTTTCTTGCCTCCATCCATCTTCCTTTCGTTGCAGATCTCATTACAGGCTCATTTTCTCTGTTGTTCTGTGTTTGGTCACGTTCACCTGCGAGCTGCTGTTTTTGCTCAGAGTGATTAATCAGCTAGCTTCTGTCTTACGATTAGCGCCAACGTTAGCAGTGAGCGATCGCCCGAGTCGGAGTTCATTGCTCCGAAGTGTCCACGGCCTCGCAGGCTTCCAGACGTCGTTAATCAGACCCAGAGTTACTATCACGTTCACACTAAACCCGTCATCTTTCATACAAATAAACTCATAATAATAACAACACGGTCATGTTTACTTCTTTTCCATAGTGTTTAAATTAGTATTTAAATTGAAATCATTAACAAATTGTTTGAAAACACAGCCTTTTGTCTAGCTAGCTAGCATAGCTCAGTCCACTTGCTAGTTGCGCATTTTAAAAATTTTTAAAAGGTTTGAAAATCATTTTGTTTTTTACCCTGATGCAGAAAGAATGGACTTTTACCGGCTTAAATGACCCAAATGAACAGTTACCTGTGCTAGCCAGTTATCTAAACACGCCGCTAACATTAACACTAGCAATGCTAGATAGATAGATTGCTAATGTTACCTCGCTAGCAGTAGCTACCTGATGTTGTGTAGCTATTTCATAAACTGTTTTTCTGCTAATGAAACACGCTAAAGTGCGCACAGCACTACACTCGCATTAGTATCTGTGTGTTTATTCTGTTGTTCCGAGCGTGCTAGCAGGACAGCTAACATGAGGCTGATTATATATTGTGTAATTAAGAGAAGTGGTCGGGTTTGCTATTTTAAATCAGTAGCTAAAGGGAAATTTAAGATTTAAATTCATTATATTACGATAAACGTTGATCTGATGAAAACATTATCATGATATTAAAGATATGTCACGATATTTGGATTTTCTGAGGTAAAAAAAAATTAATCAAACTTTCTTTTCTTGTTGTTCTTGTCAAGATAAAAATTATTCATATTTTTACTTGTCCTTTTTTATTAACATCATATCATCGTAACATTTCCCCGACATTATACGATATTATATCGAGGATTAGAGCGATGATCGATTTGTATATGATCGGGTTTGTGATTGGCTGATGGGACTAAATGTCTTTTAAGCTCCGCCCATATTGACCCAGAAACATCTGATGATCCTTATCCTGTTTGAAACCTTATATAGTCAACAGATTTACTGTACACTGTGTGTGTGTGTGTGTGTGTGTGTGTGTGTGTGTGTGTTTAATAGCGGATTTTTTCATAAATGCCCCTTGACCTTTGCTCACTTGGCCCACAGCACCGTGCTTTGTGAGCGCATTAAGGCTAAAAAAAACACCCACACACTCAGTCAGCAGAAAAGAGAACACACACACACACACACTCTGTCGTAATTACATAGAAAAATGGAGATCACCTACAGGAATTGGGAGTCATCTGTGGACTTTCGGAAATAAGCCCTTTTTCCTCGTGTGTGTGTGTGCCCATGAGTGGAAACACACACACACACACACACACACACACACATATATATATAAATATAAATATATTTACTAATTAATTAATTGCACACCAGGCATCATTTTATTTCATAGTCTGTAGTGTACTAGTCATAAGTTTTGGCACCTTGCCCGTCTTTACTATGTCTCACTACGTTACCTGATGACGGATCTCCAACTGGCTGAAGCTAGCTATGTTTGTTTTGTTTCTTGTTTTCTGAGGCAGTTACTTTACAATAAAATTTCAATATGCAAATAAGGACAGGGTTAAAATGTAATGTTTCAGATTTGGCCGGAGTGTGTAACTGCATGTCTTTCCCCCCGGTTGTAGATGTATGGACGCTACACACAGGACCTGGGTGTGTTTGCAAAAGAAGAAGCAGCGCGTTTGAGGGAGGAGGCGGTGTTCAGACGCCTGGTGACGGAGAGAAGCCGATCGCTCGAGCTCCTCGAGTACGAAAAGAGCCGCTGTGCCAAGTGCAGGGGTGAGTGTGTTACACCAGGACTTATTCCAAATAACCGTTCCAAATAACTCTACCCCTACACACTTGTACGACAATCATCTGTGCTGCAGAATCAACTGTCTGCACTGCAGGAACCTTTCCATCAAGAACTCAAACACTGCATGTGCATATTAATCAGATAGAATTTTACCGTTCCTCTTTCTTTCTACCTCAGAGTTGATACTTTATTATAAACTGATGGAGAGCGACTCGTCACACTGAACCTCACAAGGCACATCTCTTGAAAGTTCAACGATCATGGTTCCTGCAGTGAGCCAGAACACAGGAATCAGGAACTGTGTAGATCTCCTTCAGGAGGATTCCTCAACCCGTTTTAGTTCCTTAAATGGTTCCAGTAGTCAGGGTTTGACAAATGGGTTGTGTTCCAGTTGAGGGGAGCTCACTTTCCCTAGATACTTCTACACATTGTATCCGAGTCATTAATACAGTTTAAGGGTTGGAAATATGGGCCGTATTGGATTACAGAGACGCTCACTTCCCCTAGATGCTTCTGCACTCACTATGGGGAATCCTTTAGTTTAATGAATGGGCCATGTTCCAATTCTGAACAGCTCACTTCCCCTTGACACTTACCTACACGCCGTATCGGAATCCTTTATACTGAGGTTGTCCTGAAATCTGGGACTTGATGATTTCCCCTAGACACAAAATTAGACTGTTAAATGTTGCATCTTGTTTGTGTTCCATTTTATTTTGTTCCATCTTATTCAAATTTTTTTGCTTGTCTGGCGCCTTCTTGTGTTCAAAACCTTAGTCTTAGAGCGAATACGAAAATAAACCATTAATGCAAAATGCAGAAAGCTTAATTATAATTTAGAGAGTCATAATTAAAAT